>JALIZH010013186.1:0-18786 GCA_030522465.1 Rhipicephalus appendiculatus
CTTCAAGCTTCTTGAACAAAGGTGAAGGCAGATTCGAAGTGAGCCTGCATCTTTCTTCAGATGCCACATATACGTAAAACAGGCACGGAACGACAACTTAACTGAATAAACGGGCATATATAATTTAGTCGTGAGCAATACGAACGGTCGCCAAGATGCCGGTGTGGCTATAAAAGTACCCACATCCTCAGACCAGCATACAAATCAGGTGATATGTCCTTTTCAATAAGTGCTGACAATTACAAGATCTTTCTTGTTCGCTTCCTTTCACGGCTCTACCCCCTGTTTTCCCTTTTATCTTAGTTACTTTGTCCACGAAGTAATCCGAGCCGCTAACTTATTGGAAATGTCGGGGTCCGAACAAAAGACACGCCTCCTTCTTTGAGGTCCACGCGTCGTGGGGTCAGTGTCCTCGCCTGGCGCAATGGCGGAACAAACTATGACCGTGTAGGCGGGCGCAATATGGTGTACTAGAATGGTAAGATTTAGCGCTGCACAATGAAACTGTCGCCGTAATACAGTGGAAGAAACGCCTCCTGCTCACACTTGGCTGCACAAGTTTCTTTTGTATTAATGTCTGTGTGAAGTACTTATCACCCTACCTTTAACACTCAGCATCACCTACTTTTCGCTTCATGGCTGGTTGTACTATGTAAAAAGAAATAAAGTGGCGAGGAAACGAAGCAAGAGGAAAATCAAGCCTGAACTATTAACCACGTTTCACGCTTCTTGTTGGGTCGTGTCAGTACATATATGTTGAGTGTCACCATTAATGTCTGAGACTTTGAGGTAGTGATGCAGAACTATCGGTAAATGGGCTATCGATAGTATCGATAGCTTTTTAACCAATCGATAGTGTAAAGAAGCTATCGATTGTACTACTATCGATGGACTATCGATAGCATCGACAGTGCAATCAATAGCACCAAAAGTGAGTATTGCTGCCGAGAGTATAATCAATAGCGCTGTGAATAATTCAGCTGATGTTGGGCGGCGATATTGCCAAATCATTTGCGATAGCCTACTATCAGCAGCACTCTGTTCGCTTAATTTATAAGCAATGTTCTGGCGAAAGAAATAAATTATTGCCGCAATAATAAAAATACCGGAATTTGTCCATAAAAAATTTATTTTCAAAATAACCAGTCACACCTTACAATTAGAAACTTATGTTTGATACACCTTACAATTGAAAACTTATCTTTTGATATTTATATTTTGAACTCGCAAAATGCAATATAAGTTTGAAGTCGCGCAGTTACGCCACATGTAGCGGCTTCCTTTCTGCTAAAGGTGAACAGTTCAGCTCAATATTCACGTGTCAGTGAATCATTCTGCTGAAGGAACGCAAGCATGCCAACTTGTTTGCCCTTCTGCCTGCTTCTGCTGCTCCACCGTACACTACCATGCACTCAGAGAATCAAGTTTATGGTGCAATGAGTTCGCGCGGTCCATTTTATATTATCGATAGTACTATGAAACTTACTATAGGTAGCGCTATCGATAGTTTCTCCTACCATCGATAGTTTCATAGTCACTATACTATCGATAGTATCGATAGCACCATCGATAGTTCTGCATCACTACTTTGAGGCCCTGCAGTATCAGTAACTAATCACAGACAGCGAACAAAACAGGCAGTTTAGAGATGCTAAAACGAAACAAAAAAATTATTCAAAGTGAATCTTTAAAATGTTCACCAGAATCAATATAAGCCATTTTTGTTTGAAATGGTGAATTTGGAAACACGACATCTGCGACGACAAATAATCGTTGTATGATACAAAAAAGCTTCAGGAAAGTCATGTCATTGATTACAATGCCATCAATTTCTGGTGAAATAAAAACTGCGACAGAATAATGCGAATGAGGTTCTTATTTCCTGTTTATTTTATGTTCAAGGAAATGGAACAGTCCAGTAGGTTGCACTAACGGACATGACATGAACGTAAGGTAGCAAATGGTTTGTTCTTCACTGATATCACATGGTTCAGCAACACGCTTACTCATTTTGTGCAAGAACCTGGATGCGCACATGTGTCCTGCCACTAGTTGAATCGGAAACGATGCTGGCACTTTCGTTTACTCTTTGTGCAACTGAACACACTCTGTGTCTAAGAACATTAAACGAGCAATTTGCGGTTCATAGCAGGAGACAGTGATGTCGGTAACTAGTATCGCAATGGGTATATATTTATATGATGCCCTTCAATCGTACAACTTAACCAAATAGCAGGATAGACAGGCGACGAATCAGTCATAATGAGCATAACTTCCAGCAGACAATAGTGATGCTCAATATACAATGCTCTTAAGAAAAAGTTTGACTCGGCAACTCGGATCTTTTCGCAGTAACGGATGAATCGGCTTCCTTTGGCAGACACTACAACAAATTTGACAAGGCTTATTGAACTTACTAAGAAGTTTATTAGCAGGAAATGCGGATGAACGAGCAGCGGTGTGAAGCGCTGGGTCGGGCAGCAATTAAGAGCACATGGCGTTGGCGGCGTTACTCAAGCAAATGTATGGCTTGCTTGGAGATTACCACAAGTCGAAATCTAAACTAAGAAGCCTACATAACCGTAAAACGACAAATTATGAAATCGGCGTCGGAACGAACAGAAAACGGACAAGCCCTGATTTATCAGCTACATCTGAAAAAAATTACCACAATCGAAGTGGCTGTGTCAAAATCATTATTTTTATCATTGTAGCAAGTTGACTTTAATGGTAACTTATTGTGACACATTTCTTGTTTCTGTTTTACTTGTAATGCATTATCAGACACAGCCATCAGAATGCAATATTACAGGTTTGCACAGTTCGTGCATTTTGTGTAGGGCTACGAATTTCATGTACAATTTCCTGGAAAGATTGACGCCTTATATCGAAATTATTCTTTCTGTGACTAAAATTAAGCATTTCTTTCTGTGATGAACAAATACAATGCAAACTGACCACGCGCATACCGTATCAAAAAATTTCTGCGTTGATATGACATCAGCCGCCGTGGCTGTCTTGTTATGGTGCTCTACTGCTATCCTGCAGGTCCAGCCGCAGCGGCTACATTTAGATGGAGGCGGAATGCTTGCGGCTGGTTTGCTTACATTTAGGTGCACATGAAAAAATTTAGCAGCCCTCTTATACTTTGTCCTTCATGGTTCTTGGTGGCTTTAGAATTGCATTACTGAAGATATGTCTGTCTTACTGCTTCTGCTAATACTTCTTGCCTTTTTGCTATGTTTCATTGAACTTATACCGTAAACTATTTGCTTCATGAAATATATAGCACCGACAAGTGAAGATGCATCGCTTAGGTGGTACATTATTTACACAATAAATATACTCTGATTAATGGTGAACACACAAAAACAATGAGCCTCAGGGAATCATTAAACAGGACATATAGCTGACCCGGCATGTTTCATGTACGCTGTATTCCGTTTCTGACGCTGCACTTAAATAGGTACGGAAAATAAACTGAAGTACTAAACGTCGTTAAACAACAGTGCCTTATCGTGGTGTCAAGGTGATTCTTGCAAGCTCTTACCGATGGCTTTCTATAAATGAGGCACGGAGTCTACTAATCTGTTTCGTTACGGTATCAGTGTCATCATCTTCCAGGTCTTGAAGAGAAAACATCACGATGATTGTCGTAAATCACAACTGGACGTTAGCCGCATGAAAGTGGAGATCTGCGTTCCATAAAGCTGTTCCCAGTTGATTGAGTACAGGGCCTGCTGTTGTTCTGTCTGGCACAGGAACATTTATGTGGGACATGAACACTGGTCTCTGTTGAGTCGACACACACACACACACACACACACACACACACACACACACACATATATATATATATATATATATATATATATATATATATATTCAAGCGGCTGCATACGCAGTGAACACGGCGGCACAGGTCTGCAGGCACTTGCCCCGACGACATTGTCTACGGCTCCCGCAACTGAATGCTACATTCGGTTCGGACACTCCCGTCAAAGTTGGGCGTTCCGTTGCACGCCAGACACTTTGTCGCGATATCCGTATGGAGGCGCACAGGAGGATTGCACATGCTCAAGAGGCGCAAAAGCGGTACTACAACGGTGTGGTGAGTGTGGTGCGCGGTGAGCGAGTGTTTTAAAAGTGCGCGACGTGCAAAGAAGACTGGGGGGCACGTGCGGTGTCGCCTAAACAACGACGACGTCGAGGACCATCGCGCGTAAGAGCGCGGAGCGCAAGAATAAAACACTAAAGTAAACAAGAGCCAATGGCTGGTCACCACGGCGCTCCTCAACGCCAATCAGGAGGAAACAAGTGTACCTCAGGGCGAGGCAAGCCTGGCGGAGAAGAGAGCTGGGAGTTCGAAGCGAGCGAGTCAAGAGGAAGGTCGTATCCGGGCGCTGGAGACGGGCAGTCGGGTGGCGAACCCGAGCCCTCAGGACTTCACCCGCCCGGGGCCTCCGGACAGCGCTTCCCAGGGAGTGCGAGCCCCAACGGTTCGCGAGTTCGAGTCCAAGGCCTGCAGGTCCTGGTGCGTGCAAATCAAGGGCAGTTGGGCCTCGGGCCCGAGCCTTGCACCGAGCCACCTCGTCGGGCTGATCTGGTCTTCCGACTGCGTCAACGAGCAACCGCCGTTTCATCGCCAGCACCAAGCAGTCCACATCTCGTCCTCCAATCAAGCCGCCGCAATTTGGTGAGACGGAACTTACATTCTTCCCCGCCCCGCCACTCAGCCGCGTCAAGACTAAACGTAGCCATTTAAGGCTTTGAACTTTAGTTCCGTGTGTGCTTAGAAGTTCTTTACCGTGTGCAGGAAACCTTTTGATGTGTTTGTTAGTGTGTGAATTTTCGTTGCTTTAATCTTATTAAATGTTTTGTGTGTGTTGAAACACTCGGCTTTGTCCTTTCATAAAACTCTTAGTAGCTCAGCCATAGAGAGCCATTCCAAACAAGAGAAAAAAAAGCAAGAAAGGAACCTGCATCACAGACGGACGGCACCGTCCGGCGCCAAAATATAGTATAGGCGACGAGGTGTGGCTGCAGCGAGGTGCCCCATAGTTTTCAGACAAACTGCGCACAAAGTATGAAGGCCCGTTCATTATTTCCGAGCGCTTAGGAGAGAACACTTGGCGAGTACGGTCCACGGCTTCCGATGCGCGCACGGACAACACAAAACGAAATGACTTTGCTGTGCATGTGTCGCGAATGAAGAACTGCGTCCCTCGACAAACATGACGTTGCTTTTCTTGCAGGAGTAGACCAGTTGCAGCATGTCCGAGAGTAGTGAAGAAAAGTGGCACAGAAGCTCGGGAGCTAGAGCGAAGCGGAGGAATCGAACAGCCTGCCCGCAGCAAGGGTGCTGTCTCTGTGTCGTTCTTTTCACACTATATATATATATATATATATATATATATATATACATATATATATATATATATATATGCATGCTCTGTGACACAATATCAATAAACGCTGATCCTCGTAGACAAGGTAAGGTAAAATTTCCCCTACAGAGAATCGAATACAGTGACTACAAATGGAAATTTCGAAATGTGATACTCATACCTATGTATCCTTTCTCACTTTTCACTCCCAGATAATACCTCGCGGGAAGAAGGGTGCAGCCTCAATCTCGTGAATACTAGCTGTGTCCAGTAATGATCTGGTGGAATGAAAGCTTGTTTTTGCTGTGAAACCGCAATTTCAAAAATGTTGATTATTGGGCTTGCCGGTGATAAACCAGCGGACACACAGCGCAGCGTTCGAAACTTAAAGTGGGAGACTCTAGAGAGCTGGATCCGGCTGTCGTGGGCACTCCTGTAGATATGCATTTGACTGAGACCAGCACGTATGTGCAATATTATATTATCGTCAATTCGTGATGTTAACGGGCATTGCTTTAACTCTTACACAACAAGCAACACTGCGTCATGTCTTGAAAAAGTCGTGCCACGCTTTTCACCAGATGACTGATCGAGAAGAAAATGCTCTTATAGCAGCCAAGATCACGAATGATGTAGATATGTAAAGACGCACACAGCACAGCAGATGAAATAGATCAATTTCCGTAGTAGGAAACTGAGTGTAGCTCTTTTATTTTTTATTCTTTTACACGAAAGTTTTTTATGCCGGGGCCCACCAAGACTTCAATGACGTATTTGCGTCGCGAAAATGACGTCGAAAAAATGTACACGATGAGATGTCAAAGAAAAAAAGTTTCGTCAGTGGGCATCGAACCTACGACCTCTCGGTCCGCAAGAGCAGATGCCGAGCACGCTATCTATCCGCTGCGCCACGGCCACAGACTCGAACTGCTTTACGAACGCGCCTTTTATATATGCCACTTTCATCACAGTGCCCCTGGTCAGCGAGATGGTGTCGCCCTCTTGGAGAAATAAAGCAAAATAATTCATCACTACTGCGGCTTTGGCGATGAGCAGCTGCAACGCGTGTTGCTACGCGTCCGTCCCAGTCGGCGCCTTTTCAGTAGAAGTGGAATTTTGTCAGCGCCTTGGCGTAACCCTAGGTGGTGACCTTAGCCCAAGCATCGTAAAGCGTCGGCCCCGCTCATAGCATCCATCGAAACCAAAAATGCGACGCGCTCCTCCCTCCACTGGATGTAATACAGCGTTTCTCGCTTACGCTCGCCCCGAGAAAAAGCACGGCCGGACTACTAGGGCGACACGACGCACTTAGCATTTTCCTCTAGTCCGACCGTGGCGTTTAATCACACTTTAACATGCCGCGGGATGGCGAACTTAGCCCAAGTTCTGCGATAGCGATGCTCTTCTGGCTTTGCGCCTCCTTCTCTGATTACGCTGTCGCCGTCAAGATCTACAGCTACCACAATGGTTTGTTTAATCGTTCATCATAGACGTCAGTCATCGGTATGGAGATGTACGACCAAGCGTCAACGTGGGTGCATCCACGTTATACTACGTTGTGCAAACTCTTCTGTATCAATGTGCAGTAAACATTCAGCCACCTCTGTAGGGGCACGTTTTACTTTTGTGTTAATATCGATTCCTATGATGGAGGGATCAACCATGTTTTTTGTGAAATCGACCTTCTCAGAATTAGTGCACGAAGGCAATCATCAAAAGCGACCGCGTGTGCTTAGGAAATTAGCTGGTGTAATGTTGAGTCAGTAATTCATGGGAAATATCTCCCAATGCAGCAGTATTTGAATATCACCCTATAACACCACAGGAAACATTAAGATAAACTACAAAAGCTAGAAGCTTTAATTAAGCTCACAAGATAGAAGAAGCAAACCAGAGCCTTGGGTATCCCTGTCAGATACATAACAGAAATTCGCTAATAAATAACGACTTTCAAATAAAGAAACCTCTATCCCTAAATGGCGTGATTACGCGTAGCAAGTATGATTCGCTATTGACGGCATAAATGACTTTCAATTCTGTTGGGTACCCAGTCCCGTGCTTGTAGGAGATCTTTGCCGGCTCCTTCAATCTTCTCGTTCCTTCACGCTATGTGATATTTCGTGACTTGCTGTTATACATATAGGAGAAAACATATCATGTAGCTAAATATATTAGGTGCGAAGCTCCTTAGGGTGTGGGTCTCTCCCTCCTCTGCAGTAGTAGTAGTAGTAGTAGTAGTAGTAGTAGTAGTAGTTGTAGTAGTAGTAGTTGTAGTAGTATGTAGCCACGTATAGTGGAATGTACCTACTCCACGTGATGAAGATGACGATGACACCTGATGACCAAGCTCGTTCCAGTATAGTGGAATGCACCCTCTACACGTGATAACGATGACGATGACGCTGATGACCATGAAGTATAAGAGCGTTCCAGACCACACATTCTCTTTCTGCCATGGATGAAAACGATCGTGAACGCGCTCTCGCCCTCGAAAGGCAAAACGGCAACGCCGACAACAAACGTTCATAATCACACCACACCCCCGCATTTGTGTGTCAGGTCTTTGTATGATGATGGAGTGGGCAAAATTTACGGGGATTGACGGTTTACCAGATTACCTCCGGAGCTTCGCCCACTCATCATCATTCATTTCGTGGATATGGCGTTGGTTTTTTGCGTTGATGCGCGCACCACCTATATTCTGCGGTCAGGGAAGGGTAAACAGAAGCACAAGGGTATTCAGATACGTTACGGTCCCTCAATTGCCCCCACTTGCAAACGAAAAACATCTACAGAAGACTGTCAAGCAGCAGGACGGGTGCTATATCTACCCATTCGAAAAACTAGTGGCTTGTAGGGGCACCAGGATTCTCTCGTTTTTATTACCTCATGGGGTCAGCCTCAAAGAAGCTGTATAGCAGGGGTCTGAAACACGCGGCCCGCGGGCCGCATGCGGCCCGCGAGGCCTCTCGGTTGCGGCCCGCCGCCCGCACATGACTGTCTTCGCGCCCCACGTTCTTTTTTTTCTTATTTAGTATATTTGTGGGCTACCAAGCCAGGCTGGCTTACGGCATTCCCTTAAATAAACTTGTAGCCTGTCTGCAGAAATTATACAGACCCTGAGTCACCCGTGATGCGGAATGTGTGTAGACAAGTGACAAACTTTCTGTCTACCCCCCAGTCACCTCTGGAGTAGGCAATTGGTACACCCATTCTGCAGGAAAGTCTGCAGAGCGCAGGATGCAGCATGCCTGCAGAATGTCTGCGGAAAATCGACAGAAATTCTGTTGTATTTCTGCAGAAAATCCGCAACGTTTTGTCGCGGGTGAACAAAAAGTAATAGCGACCATTTTCATTATCACAAACAGTCAAGGCACATGCCATCATCGAAGGGTAGAATATCGCCCATACACCCATCAACACGTGCCCACGATATCCACGCAGCAGCAGGCACGTAAATACCAAACACATAGACCACTCGCACTTCACATCCTAACACCGACCACCCGGTATATATAGCCATGTTATCTTGAACGGCCATTCAGTGCCGGTAGCAAAATTCCTATGCTTCAAAATTTTACATTTACACGTTCACAGAATACATGTAAAAATATGGTAGACGTGAGGCAACCATAAAACACACATATCCTTTAATCTACTCCTGCAAAATTTTCAACGCTATTTTATTTAGTGACTTTTAATTATCAGCTGGCACGCTGTCGCATACGGCTGCAGAAAAGCTGCAAGCCTTTCTGCAGACAATCTGCAGATTAGGTCTACATGGGGGTGACTGGTGGATGACTGGTGGGTGACTGGTGGGTCACTGGAGGGTGACTGGCGGGTGACTGAAAGGTGAAACCCATTTAATCATTATTATCGATTGTGTCATGGTCCAAAATATATAGATATATACGCATATAGCATATACATCCACACACACACACGCACGGGGCACACATTAATAGACAAGTCTGCTAGCCGTCTGCTCGGTGTCTGCAGAAAATCTGCAGACTAGGTCTGTATGGGGGGTGACTGGTGGGTCACTGATGGGTGACTGACGGGTGACTGAAAGGTGAAACCCATTTATTCATTGTTATCAAATGCGTCATAGTCCAGAATATATAGATACATACGTATAGGTTACATACATTCCACACGCACGCACTCTTGGACGCACATTATCAGGAAAGTCTGCTTGCCGTCTGCTCGGCGTCTGCAGAAAATCTGCCGACTAGGTCTGTTGGGGGGTTACTGGTAGGTGACTGATGGGTGACTGAAAGGTGAAACCCAATTAATCATTGTTATCAAATGTGTCATGATCCATAATATATAGACACATAGGTATATGTTATATACATTCCACACGCTAGCACTCTGGACGCACATTATCAGAAAAGTCTGCTTGCCGTCTGCTCGACGTCTGCAGAAAATCTGCAGACCAGGTCTACAGAAAGGTCGAGTCTGCAAAAAGGTAGACTGGGGTGACTGGTAGGTGACTCGTGGGTGACAGAAAGGTCAAACCCATTTTTGTAAGGGTTGTTTCTGTGAATCATCCCATGTGTCATCTTGATAATAATATCTGGGGATTTTGCGTCCCAAAACCACGATATCATTATGAGAGACGCCGTAGTGGAGGCCTCCGGAAATTTTGACCATCTGGAGTTCTTTAACGTGCACTGACATCGCATAGTACACGGGCCTCTACCATTTCGCCTCCACCGAAATGCGACCGCCGCGGCCGGGATCGAACCCGCGACCTTCGGTCAGCAGCCGAGCACCTTAGCCACTGATCCACCGTGGCGGACCCATGTGTCATCTTGTTATGAAACATAACCGTGAAACAAAAATTTCATTGCACAATCGACGTCAATATTTGAGTCATTTTGGAGATCGATGTCGTCCCGATTTTTGAAATTCTGACACCACCAAATCTCGTTCAGAAATAACCTGTATATTAGATATGGGAAAGCTTTGTTTTAAAAAGCAGCGTTTGCTAGCAAAATGTAAAACTCCCCTCCCCCCCGCTCGTACCTCGTTGACTGCCCCGGCCCTTGCGGGACTAAATTGCGTGACTGTGGCCCGTTGGACTGGGGTTAGTTTGAGACCCCTGCTGTATAGAAATGCAACAGTAGTGATGAAAACAAGAAAATACGAGAAAGGGGAAAGGCAGGACGGTTAACTACATTATAATGTAACATCGCGCTAGGAGACACGTATCAGGAAGGCAATGGGACGAAGGCATGCTCTTTCTCGTCCATATCTGCTAGTGATAGCATGCCTTCTCAGGTAATCAATTAAATAGCCCAAAAAAGCCCCTTTGTCAGTGTTAACTGGTTCAGAGCTCATGTTTAAACAGCGCAGAAGACAAGACGAAGAGGGAAAGGATGCATAAGACAAGCGATGTAATGTGAAGTCTCACCCCATTGAATAGAGGCATTTTTCCTTGCGCTGTTTGAACCTTGATCTCAAGCAACTGGCCCAAATAGTCGTTTTCCTAAAGTTCAGAATAACAAGTATGCTAGCCTACGCTCGGGTAAGTGATGGTGGGGTTTGAGAGTCAAAGGCGTACGCAGGGCGCGCGTACATTTGCACTAGTGGTAGGCCGTTGCTCATGTGCATCGGCATTCATCCCTTTATCTGTGCAACTTGATAGCGTATGACTTGTGTAACACATACACCAATGGGAACCGTACGTTCGCAGATACAATGATTGCGAGAGAGGTATATGTCGAACCACCTCTCAGCGCCGACCATGCACCACAATGTGACTTTACTGGAACTTGACGGAAGTGATTAATAGCAAAGAAACTATTCATCAAAATTGACTCACTGTTTCATTTCAGAAATGTTCGCTGGAACATTCTGCTCAATTTGCAGTGGTATACTAATATGCGCGAAGCACCCAGGACCCCTGATCACATAGAAAAATCACCCTTCAGGCTGTTATAGATGGCGCTAACGCGAGAACGTTAAAAAGCTCGTTTCGCGGAAATTCCGGTTTCGGCGTCGGCGTCGTTAGTTGTAAGCGAAAAATTCATCTTGCGGCATTCCGCATAACTGATCTGATGCTCACTGTGGTGGTCCCTTTCCGTACATTGCGGTTGCTTTCGAAATCTACATTAGCGAAATCTACTTTCATGACAGCGGAGCTGGCGGAATTTGCGCTCCTCAGTTGATAATTTCATAGCGGTTGCGCAGCCCCTGAAACGTACTGCAAGGATAATTTTTGTATCCGAAGGGGAATAATCAATGTTTTAGAACAGAGTGGCTGAACGCGTTTATTTGTCTTTGTAGGGAATCATTCCTCGGGAGTTACATATGAAAGCGCAAGGGTCACCAAGCAATGGTGACAACAACTCCTTCATTTATTTTTCTATTTCAATAAAAAAAAAAAGGATTAGGGACGTTTACAAATCGAAAGGACAGTCTCTGAATCGTTGCTGTCGAATACACGCTTGCGTGAACCTGTGTGGGGCCATAATATAGCTCCATGACAATATACGCAAATTATCCAATAAAAGAAAGGAAGCTGACACAAAACCACGATCTTAAGACCGTGGTTTTGTGTCAGCTTCCTTTTTTTTAACTTAAAGGACTAACTGTTAAAGTCCTTTAATCTCTTCTTTTATCTTCTGTTTGACGTCATCAACGTGTGCCCACGTGGGATAGGTTGTGCTATAAAATTTGTGTTTCCATTGCTAATAAATTCAGTTGTGAGACAGCGCTGGTGTTCGTGTCCCTCCTTTTCCTGTGTCTTCGTCGATTTGTGCTGAAAACCACTCATCATGATTAACGCAATCCAACTCGCCCAAATGTCAGTTCTGCAGTGGAGTGGACAGCGTCATGAAGGTGAAAATCCGCAGCATCAGTTCTAGTTTTAGATGCGAAGCAGCTTAAGGCCGAGTTCAATCTGGTGGTGGTGGTGGTGGTGGTGTGCGTCCTGTCCATCCCCACAGCGCATGCGCAAACCCTCTCCACACACCTCCTCTCCTACGCTCCCCCCTCTCTAACCTCGCAGCGCCGACGCAGGCAGTCTCCTAGCGAGTTTCTTCATTGAAAAAACTGACTGCTTGCGCTACACAACCGTTCACTGGCCACCCCGTATATATAGTCACGGGATCCTTGACCTGCAAGGTAGTGCCGGTGTGAGATTTCTCCTGTGCGTTGTTGAACAAAAAAAAAATTCGCAGCGTGCGTGTTAACTAAAAGCGGACTGCTGGTCTATGTGTCCAATCGGAGTCTTCTCTCTCTCATTGCCCATTAGCAGCGATTGCCGTGTTCCAGTAGGAAACACCGGTCCATCACTGCGTGCTTTGCGCCTCCCCAGGTTTCTCTCCTGCGCAACGCCGCGATGAGCGCCAGCGTCAACGCCGCCGCCAGTGTAAGCGTTAGCGCCCGTTGCTTCGCATCTACAGATGGTTCCCTTTAGCTGGGAGATGGTGTAATTTTTAACACGAAAGTGTTTTATGCCGGGGTTCCACCAAGACTTCACTGACGTATTTCCGTCACGGATGTGACGTTGTTAAAAGGTACATGAACACAATACAAAGAAAGAAAGCAGAAGAAAAAGTTACGCGAAATTGGAAGACCCGGGAATCGAACCCATGACCTCTCGATCCGCGGCGATAGAAAGCGGGCGTTTAACCGACTGAGCCATCGCCGCGCTTGCAAAGATCGCTTCAGACGCGCCTTATATATCTCACACTCCTTCGCTCTGTACCGGCGCTCTTCGTTTGTCGGGGCGGTGCCGCCGCCTAAGCGCGGAGAAGAGAAGTACTGCATTATGACACCAACTAACACCGACAGAGAACGCTGCGGTAGCCTCAGCACTACGACGCTTCGATGCCAGCAGCATTCGAACGGACGCTGGCATCAGAGCGGCCTACCAACGCCGCCTAGATGGCGTTGGCCCTACTTGAAACAAAGTGTAGCGTTACCTCCGCGATCAGCTCCGACAAGGTTTCTGGAGCCTATTTCGCAGGCCACAAACGGAAGCTCTAATCGCGACGCGCTCTACGCGCTGATTTGACTCGGTGACGACGCAGTTACGTGCTTCGCCTTTCGCGTTGTGTTGGTGTGAGTTACATGCTTCGTCTTTCGCGTTGTGCTAGCGTGTGCAGCGTAGTCCAGCTTCCGTATGCAACAATGGTGTATCTCCGCCGTCTACTCATAGCGAGTGCGATGGTACCGACTATGAGAACTACTGGATTAAGCACCGCCGAAAGACAACGGCGTCGACGGGCGAATGTCGCGCAAGTCAGTTTGGTAGGCGTTGGTTTGGTGCAGCGACGGACACGCCAGGGGGGAGCGGGAGGCCTTCGCGCGTTCACGGCTCAAGCTGAGAACTCTGTCTTTCGCGTTTGTGAAGTTGAGCGCATCGTGATCCAACTGACTGCCGTACAGACGCCGATGCAGGACTGAAGTGATCGTGTCTTCGCCGAAGCGACCTATCAGCAGGACGCTGCTCGCCGACACGACGCAGCATGCCAAGCACATCCACAGGATGGTCACCGACCCGCAAATCACGCTCCTTCGCTGCAACGGACCGTCAGTTGAAAAACGATTGAGTGAAAACCCGTTCGGTTTCGCTTCCACGGTTTGCGAACGCCTGTGATTAAAGTGCGATTTGCGCGATGCTCCGGTGCGTGCCATGTAGTGTCTCCGGAAAGTGTATCCCAGTCGTGAGTCGTTGGTTGTCGTGGTGATGTGCCACCAGTTGTAAACATGGGTGCATCAGCATCTAAGGGTGCTGTAGCCACTGAACACCATTAGACAATAATGAATATCATTGTGCAATGAACATTGAACTACTTCTGTGAAGACACGTTTCACTTTCGTGTGTTATACCGATTCCTATATCAGAGGGATCAACCACATTTTATTGCGATAGCAATTATATGGACACTCGCGGCTGGTTTTCGCCGTCGGCGTCATTTGCCGTATATGTATATGTATGTATATAACCGGCCCGCCGTCGTTCGTGAGCGTGAAAAGACGCGAGGAGGGGGGGGGTCCCTCGAGCGACCTTCGATTTTACGAGCGGGGGCGCGCGCGTTATCTCCCCTTCTCGGCGGCCGACAGCAGGCGGGGAGGTGGGGGGAAGGGGGGGGGGCGACGTTCGATTTTACGAGCGCGGGCGCGCGCGTTATCTCCCCTTCTCGACGGCCGACAGCGGGGGGGCCGGTGTACCCTTCTACGTGCTGCGCTCTCAACGCGAAGAGAATTCCCTTAAACAAGCGTTTTCTAGAGTTGCGTGAGATCGGATCCAAAAAGAGTTAGCTGCCAGCCTCACTTCGATTTTTTGCTATCGCATTCATTGCTTCACCCTTGCGGTGAAACTGTGACTTTTTTTTTTATTTAGCTACCGTGCAGGATTACAGTTGCCAAATTGCGACTGCCAATACTCCACAAGGGAAAGTAAGAATTTGTATGCTTCCTATAAACATAGCAGTATTCTTTGCATTACTTCCTTTAGTTCTAGTTTAGTTTTAGTTTTCTTGTTTAGCCGTGCTTCAACGAGGTTTGCGCAACTCATTTTCGGACACGGTCTCTAGACCTGAAAGCAGAATTCGTGCACCCAGAATGCCGCGGTTTCGGTTTTGTTGTTCTTTTTTGTTATTGTTGCTCGGATGAGCAAGCGCGGCAAGGAACTCTCTTGTTTTCGTCCCACGAAGAGAAACGTTTATGAACGAATCAGTACCTTAGTAAAACTCGTTCTTGGTCATGTGTGCTCGACCTGCTTGAAAATTAAAAGGTTGCTCGAAAAAAAAAACCTGCATGTTCACAAGCGAGGGTATACAGGGACAAGCGCTACCCTGTACCTCGCGCTTTTCCCTGTACCCTCGCTGGTGAATATGTCATTTTTTTTTTCGCGCAACATTTTAATTTTCAAGGATCAATGCACCTTGAGAACAGGGAGCTTGCTCGCGACCATCGCAGGATTCTGTTCTCATCAAGGAGCCAGACCAGATGGCGTGCACTGTCGTGATGCATGAGCATAATTTTTATATTGGCCGCCGATGAGGGCGCAGAAACTTTGGCCAGGAACACCAAGCTAACACAAACGAGTCAGAGTTCATCAACATGACAAGAGCTGTGCCTTTTCTCATGCTATAGTTTCTTGGATACTAGTCGGCACTTCCACAAAATGAAATTTATTCCTGCAAACAATGACGAAGCAGGAATTGTCACTTTTAGTTTCACGGAGCTGGCTACGCAAGTACAACTTTATTTTGCGTCTAGCGAATGAATTGAGTACGTAACCACTGGTAACGCCGCATGAGAAGAAGGTTGTTCTTGGCCTTTTTGGTGAGACTCTGAATGCACAGTTTTTCACTAGAAAAACACGCGCACTATCGAGGAAGATGAGGACGACGAAACGGGCTGCGACCAAGGAGGTTAAAAAAATTCCAAGCGTATACACGAAGTGAATGATGATGAGTGGGCGAAGCACGGGGATCGTTCGGTAACAGTGAATCGATTCACATACACACATATGTTTCGACCATAACAACGGTTTTCCTAGCCACCATGACAGCGGACAGTGAGTGTCGACGACAAAGCTAGGTCCTAAGGTTCCATATTGTCTACGTTGAAATGGTCGACTAGTATAAAGGGTTTGTGCCATCTAAGTGTTTCATATTGCTTTGTCACAATTATGATTAATATTGGTGTATTCTTCAAGCTTTTTTAAATGCGAAGCATTTCTTAGCGAACTTCGGCGACTTTGAGCGTATCTATCTATCTATCTATCTATCTATCTATCTATCTATCTATCTATCTATCTATCTATCTATCTATCTATCTATCTATCTATCTATCTATCTATCTATCTATCTATCTATCTATCTATCTATCTAGCCGCCTACGACTTTGTGCTCTCCTGGCCGTATCGTTAATGGGATTGATACCAAATTTGGTATGGCATAACATGAATGTATGACGAACATAAATGGCTGGTCCATATCATGAAAATCATGAATAACTTGTCATGAAAAGTTTGATTTACATGCCACGCTCATGGCACGCTCGCGGCCGTTTCGTTCAGCTTGATATACACCAAAATTGGTATTGAGTGACGTGACCGTATGACGAACATAAATGACAGGTGGTAATATGCAAATAATGACGTTCATGTCATGAACAACGTGATTTACATGCGACGATCATGGCGCGATCACGGCCGTTTCATTAGCTTGATATACATCAAACTTGGTATTGAGTGACGTGACTGTATGACGAACATAAATGACAAGGTGGTAATATGGAAAATCATGACATGTCATGTGCGACTTAACTTGAATGCCACGCTCTTGGCGCGCTCGCGATCGTTTCGTTAACTTGATATACGCCAAATTTAGTATTGAGTGACATGATTGCATGACGAACATAAATGACCAAGTGGTAATATGGGAAATCATGACATTGTCATGTGCGACATGAACTTGCATGCCACGCTCATGGCGCCCTCGCGTGCGTTTTGTTAGCTTGATATACACCAGACTTGGTATTTAGTGACGTGACTGTAATAATTTACATGTGGGGCTTTACGTCCCAAAACCACGATATGATTATGAGAGACGCCGTAGTGGAGGGCACCGGAAATTTTGACCATCTGTTCTTTAACGCTCACTGACACCGCGCAGTACACGGGCCCATACCATTTCGCCTGCATCGAAATGCGACCGCCGCCGCCGGGATCGAACCCGCGACCTTAGGGTCAGCAGACGAGCACCCTAGCCACTGATCCACCGAGGCGGACAAGTGACGTGACTGTATGACGAACATAAATGGCAAGTGGTAATATGGAAATCATGACTTGTCATGTGCGACATGACTTGCATGCCACGCTCATGGCGTGCTCGCGGCCGTTTTGTTAGCTTGGGATACACCAAATTTGGTTTTGAGTGACATGACTGTATGACGAACATAAATAAGAAGTGGTCATATGGAAATCATGAATGTCATGAGCGACATGACTTGCATTCCACGCTCATGGCGCGCTCGCGGCTGTTTCGTTAGCTTGATATACACCAAATTTGGTATTGAGTGACATGACTGTATAGCGAACATAAGTGTCAGGTCCTAACATGTTGAACATGACAGGCAAATTATGTAAAGCATGATTTGCTTCTTCCTGAGTGCTTCGCATTATATCGATTACCACAGTGCGGAGATCTGCCGGCTTTTTTGTCATATGCATTGTTTGATGGGTGCTTAAATGTCGGTGTTTTTATGGCATTGTGGCCTTATATTTTGTTTTGTTAACATTTTGTTCGGTGATGTGCTAAGATTGATGGGTGCTTAAATGTCGGCGTTTGTACAACACTTGTGACTCCTTATCTCGTTCTGGTGAACAGCTTTTTTATTTTGCTGTCATATACTTGATTGATGTACACATAAATGTTTTCGTTTGTCGTTGTGCATATCAGTTTCGGTTTCGGATTTGTGTAGCGTGACGGACGCCACCAAGGCTAGGCTCTAAGGAGCTTCGCCCCTAGAAAATTGCTGGTGTGTAAGCTACGGCAATGCCTTGCCAGCAAAAAGTGAAGCCAGCTTTTGCCTCCAAATATGTCTGAAACATGCTCTTTTCTCAGGGTGCCCACTTAAATGTCAAATGGCTTGGATCACTTAATGTAAATGCTACGCTTAATTGTAAAAGTAAGAGATAGTTGTTGCCGACGAAATAACACAATGAGACGAGTATTGGTGACTTGATCTCCTAGAAAATTCGCCAAGAATTTGAAGCCTACTAAGGAAATCTAGAATTTGAAGCCTACTAAGGAAGCCTACTAAGGAAAGCAGTATCTCACACGAAAAAGTTAGCCACATTAAACTAGCCGGGCGTGCGTCGAAAACGCTCCGTTTTCTTCGCCGAACGCTGACAGTTTATCATCAGCCTACTTAGATGGCGGCCACCGCCGCCATCTTTAGGTGGGAGCATGGCTTCACTCCTGGACAATGATTTTCACTCCCCCCAATTTTTTTATACCCCTCTTTGGCGGCGACACGGGCTGCCCCTGCCATCGCCCTAGTCTTCTCCAATTGTGTGCGTGCTTTGTAGCGGCAAACTACGCATTCAGTAACGTCGCCTCCTCATAGCCAAACTTCAATATAGCAGATACAATAGAGAATATGGCCGCTTAACTTATATCCAAACTGCGGAAACCTGCATTCCAGCGAACGAAGGCCCCGCGATAGACATCGCAGAGCTGTTGATATTCACTCAGTCACCCGCGCTTCCAACATTTAACGAATGAAAAAAAAAATGGCTATATGCATGCATGAGCTGCTGTCTTGATATAAAAGCCGGAGGAAAAAAGAATTCTTTTTTAGCCAATGGCCATCGTAAGTGACATTTGCAAGACGATTTTTTTCTTCTCACATCGAAAGCACCCCC
>JALIZH010013187.1:0-62840 GCA_030522465.1 Rhipicephalus appendiculatus
CTCACATCGAAAGCACCCCCCGGCCACAACGAATCGAATCGGATTTTCAAAACATCACTGAAGATTACGCGAGCCATTTCACGCACCGGTCAGTTGAAAGATATTGGACAGCACGCCTCCTCCCGTTGAGTGCGAGAGAATGAGGGCTGGATTTCTTCGCACGTCGAAACCAGCTGTTACCGCTCGGGGACGGCTTTGAAATTGAAAACGAGTAAAGAGGCTATATTTCTTGCATAGCTTGTTGTCACCTTAGAACATCGGAATAAAAAAAAGATTGCTTGTCAACTGATAAACTTACAAAACTCAACTTATGCGATTCGACACCACTTCAGGTGTTTGTAGTGTGCAAAATAGTTCTGGTTTGCTAAAATAGTTGGACTATTAGCTGTGTTCACTCAGCCCTCATTGAACGATAGAGCTCTACCTTTGGAAGCGATGCCAACAGCTTGTCAAACAAAGTAGAACATTTCGCCTCCATCAAAATGCAAGTGCCGCGGCCGGGTTTGAACCCACGACCTTCGGATCAGCAGCCGAGCAACATAACCACTGCCCCACTTTGGCGACTCCAACTAGCCAGTTGCGTGGTGGTGAATTCGTAGCAGACATTTCAATGGTTTCATTCTAAATATTTTATTTAGCTTGCAATTGTTTGCCTAAAGTATTACCAAAAAAATCTCATACAACGTTTTGCAGTCGCTTTTATTGCGTAGGCGACAGGTACAACTATTTAAATGATCAGCTTAACTCTGCAAATAAACCAGATAGACAATGGAGGCTTTCCAGGATGACTTGAGCAACGTGTAACATATCACTTAGTTAATCACTGCTCATCACTGCAAAATTGCGAAATTGACAATCAGGTTTTCTTCTGTGAAGGAGGTGGATATTCACTCAGTGCAGTGGCACGCACGCTGGCTAAAAAAGAAGGTGCGGGCTGTTGCGTGCCGCCGAAGCGGTGTCTCGGGCCTAGTTCACCTCGCGCCCGCTCTGGAGCCTCTGCTCGTCCCACGGAGAAGCGTCTCCACATGCACTGGTACGCGCGACAGTGACTCCAATCAGGCCGTAAATGTAACGCGTGTTGTAGTTGCACATCACAGGTTGAATATTGAAGTCGTTATTAGAAGGGCCTATTGCCCCACATATGTGAAACGTTGCCCATGGAGTGCCAATCTTTCGTAGAGTCTGCCTCAATGCTCTCCACGAAGGCTGCCCGCTTGAATCATCTCCAGCGAAAAGTGTCACTAATCCCGCTAATGGGGAGGCAATCGCCGGGTAGATTCCAAGGGCTGACGTATCCGGGCCACCGGAAGCGCACCACGAAATCACGGACAGTTAAAATGTAGGTCATTTTAGTGCACCAGCGATGGCGAGCTGGGGTCCAAAGACCGAGTTAGAGCCAACAGGTTGACAACACAAAAAATGTATTCTCAGGTATGGCAGTACAAGCATCACACAAACTTGCACACTCGGCTGGTAACGATTACAACTCGCAACATCACTTAGTTGGGGTTTAAAACAACGGGAACTAACTTACCGCGCTACAAGTGCAATCTCATCGATTAGAAACGATCCAAAAACCATTAAATGCCTTGAATATTCACCCAAAGCTTGTGCAGCCCACAATTCTTCGAACATTTCTCGAATATTTATCTTCCAGGAAACACTCAAACGAACTCCAGCGCTGATCGTCATCTCGGCCGACACTCTTCAAAACAGAGCTCCAGAGCTCCCACGGTGTGATCACTCGATTCTTCAACATCGACTGACCGCACTACACGACTCACCCCAACAACATAACTTCTTCGATGACTTATAAACCCCGTCCTACCCTCCGTCACCTCTCGTTCGGATCCTTCCCGGCTTCGTGCATTTCAAGTTATTTTTCGGCGCGTACCACAGCAACAGCTAGAGGGAAGGGATTCGTCTCGTCGGTCCGTCTGCGGCGGTCGGCCCCAACAGAGGCCCCACTACGATGTCTCGAATTCTCCCGATCTGCGCGGGCGTTATGCTGTCACGAAGGCGTCTTCGGTGTAGAGGGTAAGAATGCGCCCTGGGCGCCTTCTTACCCGTTCTCTTATTCCTCGCTTGTGTCCGTGTTTCTTTGCGCTACCTGCCTTAACATGAATTCCCACAAACTAGACCAGTTATCCGTTCTCGTAAGAAATGTAGGGAGGACTGACCCCTGTGGTGTCCCTCTCCCACCGAGAGTGATGGAGGGTGCAGGCAAATCGGTGACCGAGATCGTCGCTTTTCTGTCCGTTAGATAGTTGCGCATGTAGAAGTAGGTACGGGCGCCTACGTTGAGCGTGGCCAGGGCGTCAAGGATGGATATGTGTAGCTCATTGTCAAATGTCTTGGTGGGGTCTAGCCCCGGAATAACACGTGTCCCGTACCTGGTGCCGTCTTTACCGTCGATAATGTGACTCTTCAGTTACAGCATTACACACTGTGTGGAAAGTTTAGGGCAAAATCCGAGCATTGTATGCGGGTACAGGGCATTGTCTTCCATGTACCTTTGTAGTCGAGTGTGAATAACATGCTCGAGTACCTTGCCCATAGTTAATTTTAGCGAGCTTTACAATGTATTAAGCAACCTATTCATGTATACATAAATATATATGTGTGTGTGTGTGTGTGTGTGTGTGTGTGTGTGTGTGTGTGTGTGTGTGTGTGTGTGTGTGTGTGTGTGTGTGTGTGTGTGTGTGTGTGTGTGTGTGTGTGTGTGTGTGTGTGTGTGTGCAAATACCGTGGGAACTTCTCGAGAGTAATACCAACATAGTGATGGCAAATGCAAGAAGGTTGTGTACACTTCTGGAGCATCAGTCCCTGTGAACATGAGAGTTCTCTTGGAAAGCACGACCACGGTAATCTTGAGACTGTTCGTTATATCTGATGCACTGGTTACACTTGTAGCAAATTAACGCAAAGCATTGCAAACATAGATACAGTTATCAATGTTAAAATTTTTCATGTGCACCATAGTTTTAGACCAGAACTATCTTTCATAATTCAGAAGTTTTAGCGGTTTATAAACAAGACAAGATTAAGCAACATTATTATGCTATAACAGTATCCACTAGTTTATTCAACAGTTTACGCAACACTTCCGTAATGAAATGCTTTCAGAGTTTTTTTTTTTCAACGGCAATTGATGCAAATGCCTGTTACTCTCTCTTCAATTACCAAAGTCAGGCAGATCCACGTCATATTCTGCATTCTTGCTCGCAGTGCCTAGGTTGTCTGCCTCATCCTGCTTATATATTGCAGCAGTGATTTAGCCTGTGAAGTGCTTGTACCGTCAGCTGGTCAGAAGGAAAACGTATATTTTTATTGAAGTCTACTTCAGATAGCCACAAAAATTTTGGTTCATTATAAAATAGGAGCTAAAAGCCAAGGAACAAGAAACACAAGGGGAAATACGAGCACTGACATATAATTAGTAGGCTATAAAATAATTATAATTGTAGTGACAAATACGGTTATTGGTAGAGAGACGACGAAGAAGACGGTTGTTGTGGTTGATGCTCGAGCTAGTTCTGCTGTGGGGCCACTGACTGCTGTCTCATTGCCGCTCGTCACATAAAACGGTTGCCTTACCTCGACTGCTAAACGACTTCTATCAATTGGTGGAGAGTGCTGGTTTCCTCACCCTGGAACTCCGATCCCGAACTCTACCCCAACCCCCCGCCTTGCCAATGCCTGACGACATGGCCCAGCCACCTGCTGCCCTAAACCCATCTGTCACCTGTTCCGGCATGCCACGACAGCGAGACCCGGTGATTTTCAACGCCACCGACGACCAAGACGCTGAAGACTGGCCTGTCCCAGTATGAAATAGTAAGCGCTCACAATAAGTGGGATGATACCGACAAACTTGGCTACCTTCACTTCTATCTCGCGGGTTTGGCACAGCTCTGGTTTAACAACCATCAAGCTGACATTCCCACTAGGTCATCCTTTAAGACGCGCTTTGCAGAAGTATTCAGCCGATCCGCTGTTCGCATGCTCCGCGCCGAACAGCGTTTGCGCGGTCGTGCACAGCGCTCTGGCGAGACCTTTACCTCTTATATTGAGGATGTTCTCGACCTCTGCCGTCGTATCAATCCCGAAATGTCCGACACTGACAAAATCCGGCACATTTTGAAATATATCGAGGACGACGCCTTCCACATGCTCGTTGCCAAAAACCACCAAACTCTCGCCCAGGTGACCCAGTACTGCCAGAGTTACGACGAGCTGCGGAGAGAGCGCATTTCTACGCGACTTCCGAGCCTCGACGCAACCACCACATCTGCATTGACCGTTGGCGCTGTTTCTACCGATCAGACCACGCTAATGCATCACATACAGCAATTCGTCCGCGAAGAAGTGGCGCGACAATTGTCTCTTGTGCCCTACGTTCCGACCAGTGCGCACACGCTGACCCCAACTCTACGAAAAGCGATAGAGGAGCAAGTTTCTGACGCTCTGCCTTCCACCTACCATCCTTCCCCTATCTCCGCACCTCTGACTTACGCTGAGGTTGCCAGACGACCGTCGCCGTCACTACCACCCTTTGCGGACCCTACTCGACAGCCTAATGCCTTCTACGCAACGAGTCCGCCTGTCCGCCCGAACCCACCCTCTTTTCGCCGTTCCACCCCGCCGTCAGCTAATCCTTGGCGCACACCAGACAACATGCCAATCTGCTACTTCTGCGGTATCCCTGGCCACGTCGCGCGTTACTGTCGTCGTCGTGATTACCACCCAGGCTCTGGTGAAGCAAGTTACGGCTACTGTCGTCCCGAGCCACCGCACTCGATTTCGTCCCAACCCACATCGGCTCAGTCGTCGTCAGGTCGCCGCGGCTTCGACAGGAGTCGGTCGCCCTCACCACGGCGCCGTTCCCTGTCTCCGATGCTTCCTCGACCGCCACCCGCGCAAGCGGAAAACTGACCATCGCAGTTCCCGAGGCAAGAGCTGCGCACATATCGAAAACTTCAAGGCCTCGATTTTCACCCGCTAACGAAATAACCGTGCATATTGATGGTGTAGCTGCACAAGCGCTCGTCGATACTGGTGCTGCCGTGTCTATGATCAGTGGTGAACTGTGCCGCAAGTTAAAGAAGCTTACGATAGCACTTTCCGACGTCTCTCTCCGTACTCCAACTGCGCACCACATCCAACCTTCTCTGGCGTGCACGGCTCGGCTCGTCATCCAGTACGTTTTGTATATAGTCGAATTCGTTGTCTCTTCACCATGTTTGCACGACATCATCTTGGGCTGGGACTTCCTTTCCGCTCATCATGCCGTCGTTCACTATGCGCGTGCCGAACTAGAGTTGTCGCCGATGTGTGAACTGCCCTTGTGTGAAGCGCCGATGTCTCACAGGCCCTCGGCCCAGGTATTAACTCCTCGAGTCGCCGTCGCTGTGGATATCCACATCCCTCCGCTATCCTCTGTTCTTGTGCCACTCTCTTGCGCCGAAGCGTCCTCGGTCACCGCCCTGTTTGTACCCTCCGAAGCCTTCGGCTCTCGCAAGAGCTTCCTTCTCCCATTCGCAGTTGTCACTATAAAAACTCATGTGGCGCCATTTATATAACGAACCCGTTTTCCTCCCCGGCCACCTTATTCCGTGGTGAACTCATTGGTCGCCTTGAGGAAATCGATTCTGTTTACTTCAGTCACCTGCCTGATGGATCGCCACCTCACGTCAGCAGCATTACTCCTGATGTCACTACCGCTTCATCTCCCGAGGCATTCCTCCCATCGATCGACTCGGAACTCCCCGCTGCCCAGCGTAACCAACTCTTGGCGCTACTCGATCGCTTCAGAACGTCATTCGACCATAGCCAACCTTCCTTGGGCCGCACGTCTGCGATTGCTCACCACATTGACACCGGCACCCATGCACCTTTGCGCCAGCGTCCATATCCGAGTCTCTCAAGCTGAACGCCGTGTCATTGACGAACAGGTGAACGAAATGCTTCAACGTGGCGTAATACAACCTTCAAACAGCCCTTGGGCATCTCCGGTAGTACTGGTGAAAAAAAAAGGACGGCAGCATCAGATTCTGCGTTGATTATAGGCGCCTTAATAAGATCACGCGAAAAGATGTTTTCCGCTGCCCAGAATCGATGACGCTCTCGACTGCCTGCAAGGAGCAGAGTTCTTTTCTTCTTTAGACCTTCGATCTGGCTACTGGCAAGTCCCTATGAATGAAGCCGACCGCTCCAAGACTGCGTTTGTAACTCGAGACGGATTGTACGAGTTTAACGTGATGCCCTTCGGCCTCTATAATGCGCCTGCCACCTTCGAACGTCTCATGGATAACGTCCTCAGAGGCCTGAAATGGAACACATGCCTGTGCTATTTGGATGACGTCGTCGTTTTTTCGAAGGACTTCGACTCCCACCTCAGCCGCCTCGCAAGTGTCCTCACTTGTCTTGCGGACGCTGGACTCCAGCTGAATTCGAAGAAGTGCCATTTCGCCGCCCGCCAGCTTACCATCTTAGGACATGTTGTCAGCAAGTATGGTGTCCACCCTGATCCTTCCAAGCTTCGCGCTGTCGCCGACTTCCCCAGGCCGTCTACACTAAAAGAACTCCGTAGCTTCATAGGCCTCTGCTCATACTTTCGCCGTTTTGTGCGGAATTTCGCCACTATAATCGCCCGCCTGACACAGCTACTTGCCGACAAGCAAGACATCTCGGCGTGGTCTCCTGCATGCGACAAAGCATTCGCCTCTTTACGCCATCTTCTGACATCCCCACCTATCCTACGCCACTTTGATCCGGACTCTCCAACCGAAATCCATACGGACGCTAGCGGAGTAGGCCTCGGCGCTATTCTTGCCCAGCGCAAATCTGGGTTCGATGAGTATGTAGTTTCCTACGCTAGCCGCATCCTCACTAAAGCCGAAAAGAACTACTCAGTCACGGAAAAAGAATGTCTTGCCATCGTTTGGGCAATAACGAAATTCCGACCTTACGTATATGGCCGCCCATTCAACGTCGTGACTGATCACCACGCATTGTGTTGGTTGTCGTCATTAAAAGATCCATCTGGTCGCCTAGCTCGTTGGGCGCGACGTCTACAAGATTATGACATACGTGTAGTCTATCGGTCAGGCCGTAAGCATTCGGATGCCGACGCTCTCTCTCGCTCGCCACTTCCCCATGAGTATGTTACTGCGTCTCTTTCCGGCGGCGGATGTTCTTCACTTCATCTTGCCGACATGTCCTCTGAGCAACGCCAGGATCCGTGGATAGCGTCTCTTATAGAGTACCTGTCTCAGGCGTCTCCACGTACCGCCAACCGCTCACTTCGACGAACTGCTCACACTTTGCAATCCGTGACGGCCTTCTGTACCGTCGAAACTACTTATCCGATGGCCGCAAATGGTTGCTGGTAATCCCTCCCCACCTACGTTCCGACGTATGTGCCTCCTTCCACGCGGATCCGCAATGCGCCCATGCTGGTGTGGTGAAGACGTATGCCCGCCTCCGGATCCGATACTACTGGCGCGGAATGTACCGCTTTGTTCGGCAGTACGTCCGTTCATGTTCCCTGTGCCAACGCCGGAAGAGCTTTCCTCACACGACCACAGGGCCACTCCAACCACTGCCGTGTCCCACTCGGCCTTTCGACCGCATCGGAATCGACTTGTACGGTGCCCTACCGTACACACCAAATGGAAACCGCTGGGTTATCGTAGCCGTGGACCACCTTACGCGCTACGCTGAAACTTCGGCGCTTCCAGAGGCCACCCCGCGTGAAGTCGGCTTGTTCATTCTTCGCAACCTCGTTCTTCGGCACGGTGCACCTCGCGAGCTCCTCAGTGACCGCGGGCGTTCCTTCTTGTCCGAAGCCGTAGAAGCCCTCCTCCGCGAATGCATCATCGTGCATCGAACTACCTCCGCATATCACCCCCCAAACCAACGGGATGACCGAGCGCTTTAATCGCACGCTAGGTGACATGCTCTCCATGTATGTTTCCGATGACCACACGAATTGGGACCGCATACTGCCATTCGTTACGTATGCTTACAACAGCGCCATTCAATCTACTACTGGATTCTCCCCGTTCTTCCTCCTCTACGGCTCTGGAACCCTTCCTCGTTCTTGGACACTATCCTTCTGTACCGTCCAGACCCTTCAGAATCGACGACTCTAGGCCGAAGCTGCCACTTATGCCGAAGAATGTCGGCAGCTCGCACGTTCCCTTACCACGCAAGATCAGGCTCGCCAGAAGCACTCTCATGACCGAAGCTTATCTCCTTCGTCATACTCCCCTGGAACAATCGTGTGGCTCCGTGTGCCCTCATCTGCTCCCGGCCTTTCTTCAAAGTTCATGCCTAAGTATCATGGTCCTTATCGGGTCCTGCGCCAGACGTCCCCAGTCAACTACGTTGTTGAGCCTGTTCAGCCACCTATAGATCAACGGCGCCGCGGCCGCGAGACTGTGCACGTCGACCGACTGAAGCCTCACTACGACCCACCAGTCCTACCTGTGCCATAGGTCGCCAGGATGGCTCCTTTTCCGCCGGGGAGTGGTTGTAGTGACAAATACGGTTATTGGTAGAGAGACGACGAAGAACACGGTTGTTGTGGTTGATGCTCGAGCTAGTTCTGCTGTGGCCACTGACTGCTGTCTCATTGCCGCTCGTCACATAAAACGGTTGCCTTACCTCGACTGCTAAACGACTTCTATCATAATATTAATCATAGAGAAAACGGGGAACCTCGTGTTAAAGAAAGATATAGAGCAAACCCCGGTGAGACCAATATTTCAGGTGAACTTTCAGATAATCTGTTTTGGCCTAGTGCAAAGCTATTGAAGGTACATATATCACCAAATTTCTTGACAAAGAAAGCTATATCAAGTTCACGTGTTATCTTATCCTTAAATCAAGCCAGCACATCAGCTGAACAATCTGTGTGACCTTGATTCCCACTATATGGTTCAGGAGTGTGAAGTTGTTCCAATCTTTTCTAGACACTGAAGGGCACATCACAGCCTTCTTTCGTGAGACATCTAATCCACAACCTTTGCCAGAAAAGTTCGAGGTCTGAGCTGGTGAAACGTCATGTATTTAACTGGTGAAATTACTAAGTAATATAACACTGAAGTGAATTCAACAATCATCAGCATTTCATGTCTGCTGCAGGGATGAAGGCCTTTCCTGAAGATCTATAATTTGCCCATGTTGCGCGAGCTGACTGCGTGTCGTGTCTGCAACGTTATCAATTTTGTCACACAATATAGCTCATGTTCAACGTTCTGTGCACGACTCTTTTGGTGTGTATATGCGTGTTTGTGAGTATACATAATATTTCTGTGTATATGTGATCATTGTATACATCATGGTCATCACCTGACACCTGGAGGAGCAAGCTAGGCGATAAACCAGGTGAATTTTATTAAAGACTGCTATATATCTGTCTCTCTCTACATTGTAAATATACCATAATTCCACAGATGAAGCATCCAACTAAATCTGCCATCAGGCCCCATAGTGTGCAGCTAAGCATGACTGCTACCTTCAAATTTCACATAGGAAAACTTGCAGATGTTGCGCGTAATATGATCATGCATAAAACGAATGTTTACCACGTATTTGTCCAGCTTGTTATGCTCCATTTTCATAGACTAATTCGGTGAAGCTCTGTTGTATCAAGTAGCTGGTCAAATGACAAGGTCAATAAATGCAACACAGGCCAAGCGTACCGCTCGCTATCACAGAATACCGATATGAATTGCCAAATAAGCTCATTTCTTACTAAGAGCAACACCGTCACCCGCTGTCGATTCAGCGTAAGGTTCTGCTGCGCTTGCTAAGATGCACAAGTTCTACACCCACCAACTAGCCCAAATTTCCGCGTTGAAGGATCAGCGTAAGGTGCCAGTGCGTCTTCTTCTCTATTATCCACCTCGACCACGGGACGTTGCTGTGGTGCTCGCGGGCGGCCTTTCGGACCTTTCCCGCCGTCACATTTTGGGAGCAGTTGCATGGTAGACCGTAGCGGGCTGCGGCCGCACTCGCGTGGGAGATACGCCACTCGCTGCAGCAAGTCCTGCAGCTCGGATTGCTCCTCTTCCGTCCCGGAGCTAGTGCGGAGCCTGTAATCACATTTATTGTGAATGGGAAAGAATATAATCGCAAAGAACAGTACATAACTAAGTGCAATACAAGACGCACTTATCTCACAATTTTCGTCTTTTTATCCCAGAGAAATTAAGTACCTCTTTGACACTGCGAACCCTGAAGCTCCTGCCCAACAGCTCGGATAGCCGATCGGCTATCTTCAGCCAGTTCGCAGTATCAAGGAAAGGATTTATTTCTAACACTTCTATCGCGAGAGCGATATCATCGCCGAGCGTGAAGCGCTTGCGCCTAGACATGATGCTCGTGATGGAAATGCAACCGAAGTCGAACAGCGTGTTCGCAGTTGCCGCTTCTGCTTCGACTTGTCTTGACTGGGCGGCTTGCCTCGGGCCGTAAACGTAAAGCCTATCGGGCGAGTAGTTTACGTTCCGTAAAGACCCGCGCATGCGCTGATTACTTCCTGTATCCGGTAACACGGTATCGTAAGTAAGCATACCCGTAATCATATCGTGGTTTTGGGACGTAAAACCCCAGATATCATTATAATATACAAGCACCAATGTGACTTGACCACTGTTTTTAACAGCGTAGCTGTTTAGTTCGAGGTTCGGCAATGCAGAGGGAACGAAAAACTAGTATCATGGTCGGCCTCTACTATCTAGCGTGTTGCTTGGCCGGTGAGCGCTGTCTTCGTTTTCTTGTTAAGGCCTTGCTAATAAACGCTGACAGTCATTTAAGAAGTGGATAATGAAGGCCATGCAAATTGATACCTTGATATAACAAGGTTCTAATTAAAACATGACCAATTGAGGTAATGCTAATTATGACTATGTTTATTAAGAATTTGCTTATGTTGCTAATTCAGTATTTGTTAGTTTTTGCCATGCTAATTAAGGCCTTGGTAATCAATGCATTGCTTCTTAGGACATTACTAGTAAGCGTACTGATAACAGGTACCGGGTCAATTAACAAAACACTGATCAATCTTTCACTTCCCGTCGCCCCGATGACACTTCACCACGCAACATAGTTCTACGCTCCACATAGCCAAGCCTTGCAATGCCTAGCCAAACCTTTTCTGTGAACCCAGCGCTTCCCTCGTTCTCAGGCCTTGCGGCGCACAGCTCATTACATCGTTGTCGCTAAGTAGATTAGCGTTTATGTTTTCAAAATTTCACCACGTCCCGACTATTGCACAGAACCTGTGTGTGCGAAAATGAGCAACCGTTTTGGGGACGTGCACTCGTAATTATAGTTTTCCTATGGATAAGCGGTCGGTGAACGTTTCGGGGGTGTTTTAACGATATTGTCTCCGTTCCGTCCGGCTAGTCAGCGATTGTTACACTGCGACGTACCGCAGACGCAATCCGAGAGCTCTGCACGTGTGGCGACGTTGAGGTGGCAGTGTTCTGGCAAAAGGGGACGCGCACTGGGTATCCCCCAGTTACAGTATTTTCGCCATAGGTGGCGCTTCCCGTCAAAGCAGTGGCACCATTAGATGTTGCTTTGGAAATCTACAGACAGACATGGGCAGTCTAGCGAATTACCCGATCTGTCGAAAAACCGATAGCCTCATGTAGGGATTTCGGCATGCAAGGAGTGCTCAAGCACGCGCGACACCGTGCCTTACTTTTTGCACAGGGTGCACTATTTCAATGATGTGGTTTTGATATCTGTCCGCGTTGTTTCCGGACAGTGCTAATCGTATGCAAACCGCCCTCTTAGACCAACGGACATGGCCGATGAAGAGCGATTGCGACGATATTCCACGATTGGTGGCGGCAGGTACAATGTGCTTCAAGAAAAAAACCAGGGAGGCACATCGAAAGACAATGCGGGGTAAGCTTCTTGTCGAAACATTTCCGTTTGATGATATAGCCCAAAGACGCGCTAACACATGTGAATCTCTGAACTTTAACGGTGTTTGCCCGCATTCAAGAAAAGTGTTAGCACAGTTTTTAAGTGTTCGGAGGCATAAGTTGCGTTGTCCCAGCTGGCTGGCGTTCTCTGTATGATATCTTGTCTTCACAGGAATACATAGCAGTAGGTAGATTATGCGCTCTATATGTGAGCACCTTACAGGAAGCCTGCTCAGGCATGCTGTCCGCCTGAGCGGTACAGTACTTACGGGAGACCTATCCCGGCCGCGCCCAGGGGCGTAGGCAGAAACACTTTTTTTAGGGGGGGGGGGGGGGGGGCACATTCTTGATTTGAAGTGGGGGACCGGGCAGCCAAATGGTGATTTTGCGGTCTGTATGCCATGGTGAAAAAATATTGCAGGGCGGGGGCACGGCCTCGGTGTGCCACCCCCTCGCCACGCCGCTGGCCGCGCCGGTCATACTTCGATGGAGGCGAAATGCTAGAGTCCTGTCCGTGCACGTTATTCTACAGCGGATGATAGAAATTTCCGAAGCCCTCCACTACGGCGTGCCTCATAACCATATCGTTGTTTTGGCCCGTAAGACCCTACATGTTGTTATTATTACTCACGCATGCTGTAGTCTTCCAAGAAGATTTCGTAGAGTTAGGCTGGCGAGGGGAAACGTTTTCGCCAGGACTGGCATTCTAAACGCTGTCATATATCTATTTCTGATTTGAATGCCTGGCGCACGAGTGCTCGCTTGCATGTCATCCATTTCATTTAGGCTGACCGCATTCCTGACATCTCTTGTTTCGCTGTAGATTGAATACTGCGCGCGTTAGTCGCGCATGCGCAAATGCTGTGAGAGTGTCGAAATCGCATGTAAATACTATCGTAACAAAACGGCGCAAGGCGTCACGCATTCACCGATCAACCCTATCAATTTAAGCAAAAATGAACGTACTCTGCCTGATATCCTCGCAGGTAGAACATCTGCGCCACAAGATTTCTCCTATTAATTCGCGTTTTAGGTTTCCCGAAACCACATACTCGAGCGTTTGTGCTGATGTTCGTAGCAGTAGCAGTTTAGAAAGGCCCACGCAAAAATTACGCTGCAGCACTAGTAAGCACGGCATTGCTCTTTGAGGAGAGGAGGCTCTACTTTCCTTTAAGCTACGTCATCAACGGATAAGCGTGGAGCAGTTTCTGATCAGAGTGTATGCGTACACGTCGCAACAAGCAATGGTGGCGTACTAAGAAGTACCGATTCCAGGTAAGCATAAAAATTGTAACATCTGCCCAGCCGTGCCTAATCCCCCTATTTCACCTATTTACCAGCCCACGGCTCTGTATTGCACTCGCGTGTCGAACAGGCAAGTTTGGTATCTAAGACGAAGTGCCTGAACCGCAAGTGGGATGGACTGCACTGGGGAACGTAGTCGCATATTCCCGAAAGATTTAATCTTCGCATGAATATTGAATAGGAATAGGTAGCAATAATAATCATAATAATAACTGGTGTGGCCTTACGTCCTGAAAGCACGATAGGATTATGAAGGATGATGTAGTTAAGGCTGCGCAATTTTCTGCCACCCAAACGTTAGCACAAGTATTTTGCCTCCATCGAGGTGCGGTCGCCGCGGCCCGGGTTCAGTCCCGCACCCTGCGCGTCAGCAGTCAAGCGCCATATGCGATTGACAAACAGCGCTGGGTTGCAATTTGAATAGAAGCATCTGTACTAACAGTCATGGCATGATGGTGAAAATAGGAACGTTGACTGTTCGACTAAAATCTGTCACGAAGAGGTCTTTCTGAGTGGCAAATACGAAAGTCAACCAGTCCATTATTCCCTTCACCTCGACATGCTTTGAGCAGTAATGACTACTGCTGTCAAGATTATTGTACTTCGAGCACAGATTAGCCTCACCCTTGCAGCCATTTTCTGACTGTGTGCCCGTCGACTGTTCCGCACAGCGCCATCGAATGTGCACCACTAGTCTCTTCACGTGGTTTTTTTTTTAAGTTTCATAACCGATCCTCGAGTTTCAGAAGGGATGTCTCACAGGCAATCTGATTTTCACGGGACGACGACATAACGCAGGGCGATGTATGCATCCCTCGGATAACTGAATAACAATATAGACAGAGAGCAGATTTCCGGCTTCTTGTCGGACACACTGAGATTTAGTTGGTTCACGAAGAACATCTCGTGCTAATAACATAACTTTCGTAAGAGAACATTTCAGCCAATCCTGATGCTGGGCACATGATCAGTCACGCTTGCTGACCAATGAAAAGATGCGCTTAACAGAAACTGGAGGACGCTTGAGCTATGCTGTCAAGAGCAAATCGCCATAGCGTAATCGGCAAGGTAAATATAACTGCTAGCGAAGCTACCATAGAACCCCATACGTTGAGAAAATGGCGGCTCATTATATAGGTGCTCATGGGGCTGAGCGCCATCTGTGTTAGGAGAGAACACTTCCGGCGGAACAAAAAAATAAAGCGGATGTGACGCAATACTTGGTAATGAAGTGACGTAATTTCCTTGGCACTGACACGAAATTTGATCTCAAATTAATTTTCGTTGGCCCATGATCGCTAAGGAGTCTCGTTAAAGGCGAGTCCTCCACGGGTGTGCTTCAAGCTAACTCCAGCTAAACTAATATCGACGCATAAGTAGATAGTGATGTTTAAGCGTACTGCCGTTCAATTCGCCTCACTTTTACTAGAAAGTTCATTCTTGGAACTTTTATTAGGCATTTGTCGCATCTTCGGAAGCCGGATTAAAGCAAGGAGCAGCGTGCCGCATATTTGCGGCGTTGCTGATTTGCTTCGCACATACAAGGTTATTTAGGGACACATTACTTCTGTTCTTCAGTTCTAACCAGAAGAAATGATGCCTAGTCACGGCAAAATTATGACATTACAGTTTTATTCAATGGTCACAATAACTCAAGTTTGTTATACTGCACACAATGCCCACCAACTGTGGTAAGAAGCAGGAAAAGTGTCTGGACACTACATGCGCTTTGTTTTGCCTTATGCTTCGATAACTTACCGTTATGTGTAACGTATACAGGCATGCGAATTGTATCGTGATAGATAACTTAGCGAGATGCTCACCGATATCACGAATAATAGGAAGCACTGCGTGGACAATAAGGAAACCGGGCCGCAAGAATAGTGATGCATGAAAGTCCAGCGAGCGCAGTACTCCGAACCGTTGCCCTGCTTTCATATCTATAGAAGGCATTGGTCACCAAGCGTGTGTGTTGCTATTGCATCCTTGCACAGCCCTTCGTTTTCCGCTGGTACTGACTCTTGAGGAAAGCGCTGGGCGTTAAACATCCGCATCGCGTCGTTGCCTGTTCACTAACGATGAAACGCAGCTCACAACTTCACGCACAGCAAGAAAAGAGTCAGTTTCACCGCAAGGGTGCAGCAATGAATGCGATATGAACAAATTTTAATGTTATACGACGTGAGGCTAGCAGCTAACTCTCTTGCATGCGATCTCACACAGCTCTACGAAACGCTGGTGTATGAGCCTACACTGTAAGCAAAAACTATCCGAGATTGGGGTTTTGGCGGCTCATGACCTCTGAAAACTCCCTCGCTTTTAAAATTACTACCTCATGTTGGCGTAAAAGGCGGTACATGACATAGTTTTACCACCACCTCTCAGGGACGTAGTGAAAGGATGTCACAATCCAGTTTTACTACGTGGGGAGTTTTCTGTCACGTGACTTTTAACCACGATGTGAGAGTTTATTATCACCTGACTGGAAGCTGCAGCTGCTTCGGCGGCTTTTTCCCCCCACCGAGTCACGCTCTCAGTTCCAGTGAAGGTATGCGAACCCCACAAATGCCTTTTTTTTTTCAAAGATTGGTATGGCATTGTCGCAAATCGTTGGCGTATGTTGTTTAGTGGCCCTGGAGACTGGCGAGTGTCAGAAGCTCGCGCTGTATGTGTCTCGTTGCGCTGATGGCAAGCTCAACTGGATCTCACGTGTTTCTTCTATCATCGAGCGGCCGTGCGCGTACGAGCGCGAGCCTCCGAACCTGGACGTCTCGGATACCTCGCTTCCGTGCTGAATCGCGAAGAGCTACGAAGAACACTGCCAGCGGTAACAACATCAAGCTGGTGTGATCGTCCGTAGTTGCTTCCTGGAGAGTGACCGGTTACAACTTCGAAGCGATAGGAAAAAGGCTTCGATACGTCGTCGGCACCGAGCCGGCCAGTGTGAGTGCGTCGCCGGAGCAGGTGAAACAAGCGTCGCATAGATTTTGTTTCACAGAAAGCAATGTCTGCTGTAGTAAAGTACAGCCGGAATTGTCCGCAGCATGCGCCAACCGTTGTCAAACATCTCGATCGAAGGTGGGCACCGATACAAGGCACACGGAACCAGCTATGGCCACCGGTGAGCACGGAGAAAACCCGGACGGTGAGCCGTCTCGTTCGTTGTGAGTACATCGCTCCGTAAGACGCCGCGAATTGCGGAGACGTATTTTTCATTGCTGTCTAAAATAACGACGACGAAAATTGCACAGGAGGTGCATTCTGTGATCGCCAGCTGTCTTTCATCGCATAGCCGTACTCCTCGAAAAGGCCTAGCGACGCCGTTGGTCTGAAGCCGGTACAGGCGCGGCACCGCTCTTCTTCGCCGGCGTTCCTGAATATGTGCTGCTACTGTGTTTGTGTACTGCCACTCAGTGAAAATTATTGAGCTGCCATGGTTTGTGTGTGCTTAGGTATATTTTGTGGAGTTGTGCGTGAGCACTGCTAACGCGTGTGGGCCAACAGGCTGCAGTGCCAGCTAATAATTGGATAATCAAAAAAGGGTAAGATCGGGAGGGTTTGTGCTAAGAGGTCGGTGTGACTCATGGTGACTTGCAACCCACCGTAAGTTTACGCGTGCGCTATGAAACTTTATTGTTCAACGATGCCAAAAAGTAGCTCTCCCACCGGCACTACATGGCGGGTCAAATGCGGTGCCTATATATACCGGGTGGTCGAAGTACGGTTGAGTAACGCGAGCGGTCCGTTCAGGGTGATATTTTAGATGCGAAGCAGCTATTTGACTAGGCTGTGTAACGCTGTCCCTCCGTGCGTACGGACGAACGCGCCGCAATGCGCTCCCCTCGCCGCAGGTGTTGGAGCGGTGCCAAGTAGGTCACGCCGCAGCTGCGCGTTGACGTCACGCTCCCCTCGCAGTGCGCGCTGACGTCACTCTCTCCCTCGCCTGCCGCGCGCTCGCCGGAGCGCCCGCAGCTGCCGCCTGACGCGCAACGACAAGACCTACGCCAGCCATCGCTTCAAACGAATCTTCCAGCGCTCACCGCAGCACCCGCGTTAGCGCCGTTCAACCCGTGACGCCACCCGTGCGCAACGCTGCTGCTTCGCATCCCATCAGGGTTCCCTTTGGGAAGATGGTGTAATTTTTTTTATTCTGAATTGGTTGTGTGTGTGTGTGTATATGTTAATCTCTGTATATATCATCAATTCCGCGTCATTTGATGTTTAATAAATGCGTTGGCTCATGGTCCGATCACAGCCATCACTTTTCATTTTTTTTTGTACCACTAGAAATAACTCTCAGAAATCACCCTAAAAACCTTGTAACGGCAGTAAAAAATTACTCCAACTATACTCGCTGAAAACCTCGGTGGGGTAAATAATTACTACCGTTTCTACGCTCAAAAACTCGACTAGCGTGAGAGTAAATTTTTACCTCGACTGGTACGTAGTAAAAAAAAAACCCAGAAAAGGTAGTGCGCTAGAGGACAAGCAGTTTACTCCAGTTTTTGGTTTTTTTTCTGGTTATTTTTGTTTAGTGTGTACGGCCGCTCCAGGTACATTCTTCGCACCATCTCTTCGCGTTCAGAGCGCAATTCGTAGAAGGGTGTGCGAGAGACGCCCGCTGACGGCTGCCGAGATAGCCAGATAACGCGTGTGCCAGTGACGACCACGCTCGTCAAATCAAAGGTCGTAGTTGCTGCTCGAGGGACACCCCCCCCCCTCGCATCTTTTCACGCTCGGTAAAGACAGGCGGAGCGTTTACTCTCTCCTTGACCATTCGACGTTCGGTCTAACAGGATGGGGGGATCTTATCGTATGCGCCTCAGAGCGACGGAGATGGGTGGGTTGTTTGATCTCTGCTTCAGCCGCATTCGTCACCTCCGCTCACTCGCTATTACCCGTGACTTCAACGTACGATGCGCTGGGGCTCTTATCAATCTGGGCTTAATGCTCAACATGACGCCGACGGCGCCGGTGACGGCAATGGCGTCGAGCAAAACCCGTCGAGACTGTCCATAAAGTTGCTATCACAATAATAATTTTCTCCACAATAATTCAGAGAACGCGAAACACGCAAGGGGGTGTGTCATCGCAGACGCATTTTCCGAACGCGCCTTTCCATGCACCGCAAGGGCTGCACTGAATAATAATGGCGAGCGCAGAGGGCGCTAAAACAGCTTTTATTGCGATAGCAATTATATGGACAGTCTCGAGGGTTTTTGCCGTCACCGTCATCGCCGTCGCCGTCATGTCGCGTATGAAGTCCAAACTTGATAAGAACCCCCTGCGCATCGTACGTTCTACCACCGCGTAATAGCGGGCGAGCGGGAGCGGTGAACGCGGCTGAAGCGGCGATCAAACGAGCCGGCATCTCCGTCGCTCCGAGGCGCATGCGATAAGATCCCCCCAACTGTTCAACCGGCCTCGCCCGTCGTTCGCGAGCGTGAAAAGAACGCGAGGGGGGTGGGGGGTCCCTCGAGCGACCTTCGATTTTACGACCGCGGTCGTCGCGGGCGCGCGCGTTATCTCCCCATCTCGGCCGCCGACAGCGGGCGGCCGGTGTACCCTTCTACGTGCTGCGCTTTCAACGCGAAGAGAATTCTCTTGAACAAGCGTTTTGTAGAGTTGCGTGAGATCGGATCCAAAAGACTTAGCAGCCAGCCTCACTTCGTATAACATTACAATTTGTTGCTATCGCATTCATTGCTTCACCCTTGCGGTGAAACTATGACTTTTTTCGTAACACTAAAACAGTGTCATAAATTTTTAGCTCACTGCAACTTTGTAATATTGTTGGGGGAAATAAATGTCATTTGTTGGACATAACGATTCCTTCCGCTTTAAATAAAAAATGGTTTTCCACTATTATTGTTTGTTCCCTCGACACATAGTCGAGCTTTAATCGCAGCCCCCGCGATTTATTTGGATAGACTATGCAATCGGACCTTGTGCGCATCGCCTTCTGAACTGATAGCATGATTCGGTTCTCGGTGCGTGGTTCATCCCTGCCGTAAGAAAACGAATGACTCCGGGTAACATTGGCCGATGCAAAGTATCATTCAATGCGTACTATACGCACAAATGTTAAGTGCCCACTACGCCATAATTATTCACTTTGCGAAGCAACGAAGGGCACACTACGCGTGCGTAGGGCAACACGCCAGTCTACGCAGCTGTTTGCTTTGTTGATGGCTCGGCTGCTGAGGATGATAAAATATGTCTTGGGCGCATTGTAATGGGTGCGCTTTTAAAACACCCACTAGTCGCTCAATTCACATTTTTCCACACCTGCCGCGATTCTACGCATCTATCAAGTAATATATGATGCGTTGAGGAGACTCCTTCCACAACGTGACATTGCAATAGTGTCTTTTTCTTTTTTTTTTCGAAGCTGTTTCAGCAAATATCTTGGCTCTATGGTAGAACACTTTGCCGCGCGGACGGCCTGGGTTCGATCCTCCCGTGGACCCGGAATTTTTTTTTGTTTTATTTGCGTCTTTCTCGATTTTTCGGTCACGGACAAGATGATTTTTCTCTCACAACCGACGACGGCGACGCCGGAACTTTTTGCGAAATGAGCTATTTAAGGCTATCGCGTTAAATATGAAGTTTTATTAATTCTGCGTCAGGCGTTTTAGTATGCGCGAGAAATTGTTTATGCTCGCGCTGTTGCGTGCTTCCTAGTAAATGCGTTGCCTTGTTTCGCGAGAGGGTGTGCTGTGCGATGTCAGTGCACGTTAAAGAACACCAGATGGTCAAAATTTCCGGAGCCCTCCACTACGGCGTCTCTCATAATCATATCGTGGTTTTGGGACGTAAAACCCCACATATTATTATTGTTTCGCGAGAAGGCAGATTCAATGTTTATTGTAACAAATAGAATGCAGAAACTGTAGATTATGTAGGTAACATACACTTCTTTGTTCAACTTATTTATCTATATTCAATAAAAACATGAAATGAGACCAGATTCTCTCACGGGCACATGGGAAATGGTTCACTTAGTTGATTACTGTCCAGGATTGCGTCGTTATTCACCTTTTTAATGTGATATTTTAGCTTGTATTAGGTAATTATATCATGATCTTTCATTATGCCATTTTGCAGTACACATTATTCAAGGTGATACCGATCGTGAGTGCGATAGTAACTGAATGCAGTACTCCTTTGCTCGCGCTCACGTGGTTACATGTGCGTAAAAACCTTTTTGCGAGCGCATATGCAAAAAAAGTGCATCTTTTTTGTGAACCTCCTACATTGACCTTTGTCAGGCGTATGACAGGCGTATTAAAGGCCTTTTGCTTTTGTTCATTTTTGTTGTACTCCAAGAAATAAAAGGCTACGGCTACTATACTATGCTATGCTACGTTATGATATGATATGCTATGCTATGCTACACTGTACTACTACTACTATTATTACTACCACTACTACTACTACTACGATCTCCGGTGAGAGAAATATTGTTTAAAGCGAAAATGCGATCACGCTATATCTTTAATTTTCCCATCGTATGTTGCTTTGCCATGCAGTGGTGACCTGCAGCTATGGCCGATAGCAACACCACAAGAACAAGGAGCAATGTTTACGACACCAGGCGCCAGCCCGTGACACAGCACAGGCGGGTGCAGTCAGCGCCGCATCGCAGGAGCACAGTGCGCGGTGAGTGTCTATTGAATATTTCCGTCGACTGTAGTCGCATAATTGGGTGCTCATTTTCACGTCATTAATTCTTCCTGGTTTTTCATCTCCACGCCAAATAAGGAGCTGTGTTGTATAAGCGAAGTTCGTAAGAGGTAATGGTAGGGTAAACAAATTATCCTGGATTCAGCTTTGTCTCCGCAACTCTACTTTTTTGTCGTGAAATTTAATAAGAGAGCTAGTGGCCGTCAGTCTGCTAAATTTTGACCCTGTAGCCTTTCTTACTTGCTTCTGGTAGAGCAGGAAATTTCAAACTGGTGGACAAAATTCAATGTACCTTTTGCTCAAAAACCAAGAACACTACCACCGTGATATTTGGCACACTTATTCAATAAATGTATTAATATTAATCCGCTGCTATAATAACTGATTCCAATATTTGTCTCACAAGAAAAAATATTGCCCTCCCTTCTCACGTGCAGTGAGGGAGGCTTTCCATTTAATCTTTATTTTTCTTAATTGTAACTTTAAAAAAGTGTTTCAGAATTTTAGGTTCAGAAAGGCATTAAGGTAGTATCTGAGAAAATTTCAGCGCGATCGGTCGGATAGTTTTCAGGAAAGGTACAACGAGTTCTGAAAATTTGAAAAAAAAAACTGCTCGTGAGAAAAACGCGCCTTTATGTTCAAAGACCCGCGCGGAACGTGCTTAAAACATACAGCAATAATTCCGCTATAAATGCATTTTGGTTGGAAAACATGCGATCAAAAAATATAAAAATGGTAGAAAGTGAATATATTCAACCGATCTAGCGACGGTTATCATTAAAAGAATTCATACATGCAGGAAACAGTGATGGAAAAGAAGTCCTTGTGTTTATTAGGAGGCGCGGTCTCTGGCGCCATGTTTAAAGGGCTAGGGAACACTCCAACGCGCTCACCAGTGCATAGTATTGCCCCTAAGAGTGTGTATTATTACAGCGAAAGTTGTATATGGCTCGGCGAAACGAAAAACCGTTCGCCACGAGAAGCGCTAACCGTCTCTGTTGGCTGGCAACGTCAGCTACGTCGTTCTCTACGTCGCATCCAAGCGCGCGCGACACTGGGAGCGCCGTCAGCGACGTCATTCATCCCTGCTGCGTGCGTGCCGACGAGCCCACGCACAGCAGTTTCAACGGAGTGGCTTTGAAAGAGAAAAAAAACAAGAAAAAATTACACCATCTCCCGCTAAAGGGAACCATGTGTAGATGTGAAGCAGCGGGCGCTAACGCTTACACTGGCGGCGGCGTGGACGCTGGCGCTCATCGCAGCGTTGCGCAGGAGAGAAAACCGGGGAGGCGCAAAGCACGCAGTGATGGAGCGGTGTTTCCTACTGGAACATGCCAATCGCTGCTAATGGGCAATGAGAGACAGAAAACTCCGACTGGACACAGAGACCCGCAGTCCGCTTTTAGTCAACGCGCACGCTGCGAATTTTTATTGTTCAACAACGCTCAGGAGAAATCTCTCCCACCGGCACCACCTTGCAGGTCAAAATCCGTTGCCATATATACGGGGTGGCCAGTGAACGGTTGTGCAGCGCGAGCAGTCGGTTTTTTCAACCAAGAAACTCGCTAGCAGACGCTGCCTGCGTCGGCGTCGCGAGGCGAGAGAGGGAAGGAGCGTAGGAGAGGAGAGAGAGGGGGGACGCGCATGGGCAGTGGGAGTGTGGACGCCGCGGGCAGGGATGCCTAGAGGAGAGAGGGTGGAGCGTAGGAGGGGGAGAGAGGAGGGGAGGCGCATGTGCAGTGAGGGTGTGGTTGCCGCGGGGAGGGATGCCTAGAGGAGAGAGAGGGGGAGAAGAGGTTTTTTATTTTTTTTAAAGGGTTTGCGCATGCGCAGTAACGGTGGTCACGCGGCACACCACCACCGGATTAAGCTTCGCCATAAGATGCTTCACATCTAAAAGAGCAGCGCTGTCTCTCAGTGGAGGTCTAGGGTGCCATTGATGCCCGCGCGCACTCTATAGGTATGGAGAGTGGAAGAAAAAGCAATGAAGGAGAGAAGGGAAATAGATATGATGAGAAAGGAGGGGGTAATTCAGCCCCGCCCTGTCCGCGCGCGTTCGTCGTCTCTCAGACAAGAAAAGCCGTCAAGCAGGTTGACAGGCAAAAGGACGGTTGTAAACAAACATCACGTGGCGGGCTCATGGGCGCGTGAAGAGTTCGGCGTCGAAGGAAGGTACAACTTACAAATTACGCATGGGGAGGGCATGGATCGTACGAACGCCCGAACGACAGATAACTTTCCAAGAACAGCGCCGACAGCTGATCCGTGAGAGAATTCATGTTCGCCGGGCCGATGCAGCAGTCCGGCTACTAGACGAAGCCCGGGTAGGTGAAGGATCCGGCAGCGTTCCGAGCCGAATGCAATCGACAACGGTGAGCCGAGGAAGCGACGTTGTAGGCAGAGGAGCATCAACGTGGCCAATGGCGGAAACGCGTTCGCCGGAGCCGACGCCCGCTTTCGGCGGCAAGCTACTCGAGCGGCTTCGGCTGCGTCGTCTGCAGCCGCCTGTGGCCGCAAGTTTCAGCTTCGCTGGTTAACCATCGGTACGGAATACTTGGGCGGTGATTTTTTTTAGTAATGAAATAAAAAAAATCGCTTTTTTGGTTAATCTACCCGCCATAACCCCTTAAGTTCGTTGCCACTGGCGGCTTTACACTGAATACAAATATATGTTATTCTTCCAGCAAGCATGAATCAGGTCAAGCCGTGAATACGGTGGAAAAAAAATCCATCAACGAATGCGATACTGCCTAATGCGAATTTTCAGCGCAGCTGTTTACGTGTTTTGATTTTGCGATAAGTTGAGGCGCGACGGCCGGTGCTAACCGGGAGACCGCGGAAGGCAGCGCGTGGGCGCATTCCACAACAGCCGATGCATGCGGGACCTCCGTTCATGCAGCGCTTTAATAATTACAGTGAAAGGTGTTATGAGATCACAACAAGGGTCGTTTTGGCGATATCCGTAATCCACTATTCCGCGAAATAAAAAAAAGATGAATAAATACAGCATAGGAATCGAACCCGGGCCCTCTGCATGGCAGCCCAGCACTCTACCCCTGAGCTACGCCGGTGTTTTAAACTGCGTTAAAAACTGACCCTATGCAGACTTCATGGCGGGTAAGTAATGCCGTTAACACGTGTAGTAAAGCGTTTTATAACAGTAAAGTAACAACCAGGCGTCACACAATGCGAATTGAGTAACGAGTGGGTCGTTCAATGCTTCAACCCATTACAAAACCCTAAGGCATAAAAAGGCATAATACTTCATCCTTGTCAGCCACAGCATCAATAAAGTGCACATAATGCGTTACAAAAATTATGGTAACTTCTGGCGTAGCGGGTACCATGCAAGTGTGCTGTAGTACATAGTTGCCCCAAGAGTGTTTAAAAAAGGCACTAGAAAGGCCGCTCTTCCAGCCTTTCGCTGTGACTGTGCTGCGCGCTCCGAGCAGCCCTGGCGGCTTTTTTTTTTCATACATGGTATCGGTGGGCGCCCTCGACGCATACCTTAGTTATGACGTCATAGGCGACAGCATGACGGTGCGCACTACCGTGGCACCGCGGGTGGCCGCCGCGGAACCTGTCGCCTCACCACTGTCGTTCCGTCCTCCTCGCGCTCTCCTCGCTATTGCCGTCTTTCATCTTCCGCTACGCTCCTCGTTCGCTCTCTTTCGTCCTCCTTCACTCTGCCGGGTACAACAAAGCCGACGCCGCTCGACGCAGCAACCGGCGCCGCAGAGCTGCGCTCTAAAACTTCTTTAATATGGTCGCCCTTGTGCCCGCAAAACGAGACGCAAAATCTAAGAGACAGCTAGAGCGTTCCACACAGAGTGTCCCTTCCACTAATACACATGTTCTTCTTCCAAACCTCGCAGGTCAACCCAATTACTGGTGCCTTTGCACGAGAAGCATGCATCGCGCTGTCATAAGAAGCACGAGCAGGCACAAGGCATTGCAGCTGCGCTACGCGTTCGCGGTCTTTCGTTCTCGTTTGCTCCATCGCTTACGCCGACGACGGCGACGCCGATCAACGCAGTAACGGGTGCCTCAGAGCTGCGCTCAGTAATTGGAATGTTTTACGAAGAAAGGCTGGCGGCCGACTCCTCCATAAAAGTGTTGGCCGCTAGCGTCTTGTTTTGAATAGTTACGCCAGATCGCATCCTACTAGCCCCGAGAATGAACGCTGGCGGTCATGTTGATGTGACGTCACGGCAAGGACTCGCTTGCTTCGCGGCCGAGGATCGCCTTTTTAGATGCGAAGCAGCTGTTTGACTAGCCTGTGTAACGCTGTCCCTCCCTCCGTAAGTCCGTACAAACGCGCCGCAACACGCTCCTCTCGCCGCAGGTGTTGGAGCGGTGCCAAGCAGGTCACGCCGCAGCTGCGCGTTGACGTCACGCTCCCCTCGCAGTGCGCGCTGACGTCACTCTCTCCCTCGCCTGCCGCGCGCTCGCCGAAGCGCCCGCAGCTGCCGCCTCACGCGCGCCAAACGTACGCGTTGAAACATGTCTGTACGTCACCTCTCTTTCCTGTGCAACGCCAGCGATGAGCGCCAGCGTCAACGCCGCCGCCAGTGTAAGCGTTAGCGCCCTCTGCTTCGCATCTACACATGGTTCCCTTTAGCGGGAGATGGTGTAATTTTTTTCTGCGTCCGCCGTGCACCCGTTCTTTCACGACACGGTGGCGGTTACTGCTCATTCTAGCAATGCAAATCTACCGAGCTAGAAGATGAATGCTATCACTACTAGCGAAAGTTAAGTAAGCTGCAGAATGTTTGAATAAAATAGCTTATAGTGAGCGAATTCCCATTCGAATGGAAAGTTCACTGTGAACATGATGCAAGGCAGGAAGGCATTCGTTGTTTTCACCCCGCACTCTAAGAAATCGGGGCTAATGAAACGTTCACGTTGATGGTTCTAATTTCAGCATGAGTTGCCGTACACTCCATGGTTAGAACATGCGTCCCGAAGATTAAATTAGGACGTTTTCAATTCAATAACCACACTGCTCTTTCGTTACACGTTATCTCTGTCTCAGGGGTGATTTGAGAAAGATGAGCTTTCTGCTACAGGAGACTAGATGAATCTGTCTATCATAAAGAATCAGTTCAATATATCTACAACATGAAACAAAATAATACTACCGCATACAAAATGTTTTCGAAAATGCTGAGACGTTAGTACATTTGGATTATGTAATGATTTCGTCTCAACGGTCGTCTGGGGTTATGTAGCCGTATACCCTGATTTGCCTTAACAGCTGCTCCGATCATCCACCGTGTGACAAGTGGTAATGTTAACCTCGTGTGGGAACAGTGCTGATAGCAGTTGCGCTTGTAAAACAAATGCCTGAAAGTCGAAATGAGCGTTTTGAACTGTGTCGATGGCGCTCTCAGTAACGTGGCTCACGTAATAACTACACATCCTTTGTGTCAAAGTCAATGGGTGGTCTCGGACGTCATATCTACACACACTTTGACGATGATGTGAGGCAACCATGTGCAACGAAAATTAATTTACGAGGTGGCTATATAAACTGGTCCTTAGGAGTGCAACTGTGCCGCTGCTACGATGCAACACGAAGACACAATCTGACAGAAAGAAGTTTCTGCAATTAACCTCAAGTAGTAAAATGAAGCCCCAAATTATTTCGAGAAAAAACATTGAACTAAACAACATGGTGAGGGAGCGAGTCGCAAGAAAAGCGAACACAAGTGCTGTCGAGAGATTTTGCGAGACTCAGTACTGCACGCGTTATTGTAACTGTGCGAGGGGATTGTTGGCTCACAGGCAAAAACACTGTCCGCAGATACACGCATGCGTCCGATGGAAATAACACTTGTGAAAGTTAAAACCAACTTATCTCTGAAAGGAGTCGCTAGTGAACAACGCATCTTAATGATGTAAACATGATGTCTTACGTGTGAAAACCACAAGGAACACTGCAGAATAATTCTAACCGCCTGCCATTTCTTTAAGTGCTGCTGCTCAGGCAGGTTACCAATGCGACACAACAACGAATCTGATCAAAGTGTGTACAACGGAGCACAGATACCGTTTGCGATTGTACTGCACAAACATATAGCATTTTGTCCTTTCACTGGGAGGACTATCGATGCTGTTTTCGCAATTCATCTGAAGCTTGAAAAAGGCGAAAAGCTACCGCAAACAGCGTAAGAAATGAGCGTATGTTATGTAGGCGCGCCACAGCGGCCGTCGAAGAGTCTGTGCCGTGACGTGATCAGGGCCTCCCGCCAGGTGGCGCCACCCCAACTTCTCGGCGCTAATAGGATCTGTTCTCGCGTAACACTTCAAAACGCTGGAGTAAGGGAATGCAGCCGTTCAATAATTTACAATGATCAGACAATTGTCAAAATGTTTTTTTCACACTTCTCAGATCACACTGGGGAAAGAAACATTTTCACACTTGTCTGATCATCGTAAATCATGCCATTGTGACCCCGTTTTTTATGATACTGATATTTTGCTTGCAGATAAAGATAAACTAACACGTGATGTTACGGAAGCCTTTTATATAGATGGGTGTGCGAACAAAATGCATCAGTCAAGCTTGGGTGGCTCTAACAGATAAGGAGTTCGTTTCTTTTTAAATTCTGTTTAGCCCTTCTGACAGTGTGTCACATGGCGCTCGCCGCACATGCTCTATGCTGGTTCTTGAGTACTTATATGTATAGTTCCTTTTAAAAATCAATAGTTCAGAGTAAGAGCTCATGTGTCTCTATCTTTCTTGTCCTTGTCTTCTGCGCGCGTTAAAAAAGTTTAAATATGGATACATACAAACTTGCCGTGTTGTCAGTCTTACTGTAATTTATACATATGTTTAGCGTCATTTCGTAATGTTTCGCTCAACAAAAAAAATTACAGCATAGTCACCTTCTCTCCATATGGTTCGCTTGACATTGTTTCCCGTGGTACGTGGGAACTTCCGAATTTTTTGTACTTGAAGTTTTTGAGGAACATGACGGCATGGCTGAAATGCGCCACGGGGGTCCATATAATAGCCATTGCTATGAAAACCTATTCATATGATATTTCCGTCAAAGGCGCCCTGCATCCGGACATGCATTCGCGAAGTCCTAAATGCTGCTTAAATAGTCCTTTACAGCGCAACGATCAGACCGGTACGGGTGCGCTGCACTATGTAATAGGCGCACAACATGCAATTAAACGGGAAAAGTAGCTGCATTAAGGATTTTCCCCATTCGGACAAACCAGTGACCTTTTTCCTGCCAGTGCTCCATGACAACACATTTGAGGCAGTGAGTGTTTTCAATCCTAAGTGGGTATTTGGTCATGTTGACACATATGTTTTATGTGCAATGTCGAACGTTATTATTGTAAGATGCTTAATTTGTGTAGCCGGAACCAATTTCGTCGATGTTTTGCAACAACGCCCTTCGGGCAATGCGGTGACATATTAACATATATATTACTCAGCTAGTGCTGTAGATTGCACTAGTTATAGAGGCACCTAATAGCATTGAACTTGCCGGTGGGGCCAGCGCTTTGTCTTCTTTGCTAGCATAGTTACATCACCGTCCTGTGGTTGGCGCTGCATCACTCCAGGCAAAAATATTCTCTGTCTGTAGCTTTCCTGATGCAAACTGCGATGGGGCACTGAACAATGCGGACCACCAGGATGACGGCACAGCTTTCCACTATGGTAAGCGATGGAAGCTGTTCGGCTATTATAACAATGGAAAAATGCCTTTCTTTGCAAGTCATCGAAGATGCTAATTTGGCAGCGTTACCGTTATAGGGCGTGCGTACCCGCGACGGTAGTCTAAAGATTATCGTTCTCAACTGCTTGCCCGCAGGTCGCGGGATCGAATCCTGGCCGTGGAGGTCGCATTTTCAGTGGAGGCATATGTGCTTTTGGCCCGTGTACTTAGATTTAGGTGCACGTTAAAGAACCGCAGGTAGTCAAATTTTCGGAGCCCTCTACTACGGCGTCTGTCATAATCATGCGATGGTTTTTGGACATTAAAGCCCGAATATTATTAATTAGGACGCGCATACATGCACTTGCATGTGATACTCCTGTGTCACAATATGATGGGACAACGGTGACTCTTGCTGCCCCTATTTACTGAACCAGTTGGTATGAAATTCCAATCATTCCATATATTTTCGGTATAAGGAGTGCAAAAACAAACACACATTCCACATGTTTTTCAGAACTTTGTTGTTGATTTTCGCAGCAATCTCAGATACTTAGGGAGTGATTGGAAACACTTGAGCGGGTAATATTCGCGATATAGAAACATGAAAAAAATTGGGGGGACCCTTAAGCTTCGCCTTTAAGAGTTGAACGCGATAGCGATATCCCGTCCCTAGTGCGTACTTCAATCACTTAGTGCATACTATGTAATGGGTAGTATGCTTTAAACCAGGAGAAATTATGCGCGGCAAATGTGGGAAATGTTTTCGAACTTGCTATGCACCCCCTACGTGGTGTTAAGGGAATACGCGCAGTAAAGTGTGTGCCGTTTGTAATGGGTGGCTGGCTTTAAACTATGGAATCGTTATGACAGTCACATATTCTGACGCCCGATGGCAATGTACGCTTGTACCACGCAATATTCCTGGGATATTACATGTTATATTGCGACGCCTATATAAAGGACGCTTGCGTTTGCGAAGCATGGAAGTTATTTTCACTGCATTTCCAAGCAGAGGAAGTTATTTTCACAGTGTTTCCAAGCAGAGGCATGGCTGTGTGGTAGAACACCTGCTTGCCACGCAGACAACCCGGGTTCGATCCTCACTCGGCCCCGAAAATTTTTATTATTTATTTTATTTGCATCTTTCTCGATTTTTCGGTCACGGACAAGATGATGATTTTTCGGTCACAGACAAGATGATGATTTTTCGCTCACAACCAACGACGCCGACGCCGACGCCGGAATTTCTGCGAAACGAGCTCTTTAACGCTATCGCGTTAATAATGAAACGAATCATGCACTGCTACTTCAAATAAATCAGAAGAATATGTATACAAGACACTAAAGCCCGTATTCACAAACCAACCTTATCCTGATCTCACGTTTTCTTATCGGCCTTGTGTCTTTAGTGCGTTTGGGGAACAAAATAGGCCGGTATTCGAAGACCAATCTTGTAGTTGTCTTCTACTCTGTTACCGTGTCTGTGCCCATACAACGCATGTAGAGTGTACAGAAACATATGGAACACATCGGAAAGAGTAAGAATGGTTTGTTTATGCAGACCTCTGGATGCAATACTGCAGGAGCGCCTTTAAGTCCCCTTCAACATTTTGTATGCTTCAATTTGCGTTAACAGGCCCCATTAATTACACGCACATCTCAAAACAAGTGAACTTGAGGCTGGCTGCATTGCCGTCGTGGTTTCTTATCTCAACAGCTGCTCTAGAACACTGAGTTGTGCGATTTCTTTCTGGTCGCTTCTCACGAATCATTGTCGCTCAATTAAAATCAGTACGTTTGCTTGCAGAGCGTTTGCATGCGGCCGAAAACGAAACTGGTTTGCCGCCTCCAATGTCCAGTAGCGGCGCCTGGGATGATGCGGTTCCCAGCACAAGCAGTGCGGGCATGGAAGCATCTGCATCTGTGGGAAACAACGCGAGGTAAGGGCAAAATATGAGGTGTCCTTACAGCGAAGCTGTCTTAACAGGTCTAAACTATGCCTTAGCAGTAGCAGTCGGCGTCCGCAGAAAACTTCTAGCAGGCATGAGCCATTGACTGTACCGGCAGGTCGCGGGGTCTGGCTTTGACCACTCACGTGTAAGCGCGTGTATTGCAAATATAGCGGCCGTTTCAAATCACGCTGCACCCGCTAAAACGCCATTGGCTGAGCAGGCAGGTCACGCTATCTTCCTTTCGCCAATAAGGTGCAAGCAAGCAAGCAAGCGAATTTCAATCTCGTACGTATAATGATACAGTTGCGTAAAATTTTGTAGGGTGACTCAGCTTACTACGACAGTCTACGTATATGCACATTATGGGATTTTGTGGGTGGTGTATAAGAGGTAACAGAAATCTGTAGAATCTTTCAAATGTTGCGCAGATCAACGGGGCAGTATTAGGTCCGCAATATAGTACTGCGTGGTGTATTACCGAAACGACCCGCAATCAGCGAAGAAAAAAGTACACATTTTGATTGCCATCGTTTCAGTAGACTAAACTGCCGTGATCGCTTACACGTGTTTTCTAAGTCCGATGAAGAAAGATTCCCGCCAATCCGCAGTAAATTAGTAAATTTGTTTCCCTCATAAAACCATTTTATGGATTATTTCGCGGACTGTGCAGAACTCCACCACGTCACTTACCTTGTGAAGATGCGCTCAGCTAGCAACTCGTGCTCAGCTAAGATCAACATTTACTGTAAACATTGAGCCACGCAAATGTCGGTTGGAATTATTTAGAAAAAAATACTTTGTAAGCTGCTCCAAAACTGCTATGCAGCATGCAGTCGAAATAACTATGGTTGCCTCCGATGTCAAATCTCGAGAAATAATCTTGAAGACTTCTAATTGTATCGTTTTTCATGCACCAGAATTATTGTGCATATTTTTACCAGGCAACTGTGTTTACCTTTTTTCCCACGGGCCTCGTACTATTACCATTATCCAGAATTTTTTTTCTGAAAGTAATCTCGTTTTGCACACCTAAGTGCGGCTGCTAGAGTGTTGGAATACTTCTTGAACCGAGCTCTAAGTTCAAAGTTGAATGGCTCACAATTCACTCTTCTGTGAAGCTGGTTTTTCTTCAAGATGCATCGAAGTAGCGCTTTTGTAATCCAAGGTTTTCTAGGAGTACTAAAATGATGAGTTATGGTATGTGTAGTCGTGCATTCGCTTGATGCACTGAGTAATTGTAGTAAAAAATAGCTGATAGGCTTTTTCAGCACCGGATTCATTTATCACGACGGTCCAATCTGTTGATTGTACCATGGATACAAATTTTTGAGAATCAAACCCTATCCTCTCTTTCTTTTCCTTACCCTTATAATCGTCCTTGCCTAAAGTAACAAATATAGGATAATGATCTGTAATGCTGTGCTCAATGACTCCTTCTACATTATCTGTAGCGAAATTCGGTTAATATGTGGTCAATTAACGTATTAGATCCTGCCATGTCACATCTGGTAGGAGTGCTTATTAAAGATTCAAGGCCGTAGCCATGTAAACATCAGAGATAATCAGAACATGACTGATCGCTAGGGTCGATAATGTTTATGTTGATGTCTCCGCAGATGATTATATTTTTGTTTTCATTTGTTATAATATGCAGCAACTTATCGAACTGAGAACAGAACTCAGAGTATGAAGATGTTGGTGAACGATAAATGCACCCTAATACTGTGTTCCGGCCATGAACTGAGAAAACACACTTATCAAATTCTAACCATACAGATTCACAGTACATATTAGAAAACGCAAGGTCATTGCGGCGTTTGTATGACAACGATGATTTAGTAAAAATGGCGGATCCACCGCCAGTTTCAAGTGATTTGCGAAAGTTAGCGCGTTGCACAACGATCACACTGTCGACGACCGACGCGTGCACTCGCCACTATCATTCTACAGCAAATGTCACTTACACTTTGAGTCTGTATTTCCTTGGGCACCGGTTCGCCCGAGAAAAAGTTTCACCGTTACGGGCTTGAGTTTTGCGTCCCTCACCGTCACAACCACTTCAAAATATCTTACTAGTAATCGACACAGGCTACGGCCGATAGTCGGCCTGTGAGATGAAACGGCTGTAGAGAACAAATGCAAATACTATCATTGAAAGTTGAAGGCTGTAGTTTCACCATTTCCTGGTGAAGAGCGTTTGCGTAGCACTTTGATCGAGTTGAAGTATTGGCGAAACGCAAGCTCGCCAATAGCTTCACCATGACATCAGGTATGCCCTATTGAGCAGTGGAGAAGCGCCAAGCCGTAAGTAAGAGAGAGATCGCGGCAACACCTAGAACGCTGTAATGCGCAAAACAAAACAGAATGGTGTGGCGCAAGAACTCCTTTAATGGCGGTACACAGGCAGCAGACGGCGTCAGGGAAGATTGCCAAAGACGGCAAGCACGGCGTGGGAGGAGAAAATTAGAACAGGAGGCGTGGACGAACCAGTGTGAACAACTTCCGTTTTTCACTGACCATACAGAATAATGAGACGGGGCGGGAGAGGAGCACCTTATAAGCTTAACGTCTGACGTTGCTTCCTGGCCCTTGACTAGCCATTTCGGTGGCTGATAAGAGACAATGACCTTTCGTAATGAGTTCTAATTACCTGCCGCCATAGCCGCCCATTTTATAGCGGCTTCTGCTCCCAGATGGCGCCAGGCTTTGTTAATGACCAGGTTAATAGATTTCGCCCATACGGGCTGAATACGACACTTAATTAGGAGGTGGCGCACATGAGTGCCCTATATTTGCTTTCCTGTGCCAGTGTACATGACTCCTCTAAAGAAACACTGCATCGATGTATCGATAGGACAACATAAACTGGACAAAACAATGACATTGCTAGAGATAACAGCCAGCTGCTGTACTATACATTATCGTTCGGTGCATGACCTGGTAATTGTTCAAACAGTATTACTTAATGTATTTGGAGATACTTCTTATTTCCATTCGTGCTTAAGTTCTTGCAGCAGGGTCCCCATTCTTTCATTATAGTAGGGATTATTCACATATTGATATGTTAACGCGGAGGAGCAACGCCAGATGTTACCGTGCTTTCCAATTTAGCCTGCAAGTTGTCTTCAGCGCGTGAGAAGTGCTGAAGGCGATACTGAGCACAACTTTTGCCGCCGAGATTTTCAGCCGAATTGAAAACTCGGGCGCCAAAACTCGTTAACACAGCTTTGCTTTCCGGCAGAAGTCAGAGCAAAATAATGAATTCAATGAGTCTCTCACGAATCGCTGTGTCTAACGACCGTGCTCTTAACTAGGGGAGGTGACGGTTAACGTACCCAGAAACGGGCGTGCCGACCATGCGATCACTTGTCACGTTTGTCAGCCCGCTCCACTTCTACTGTGTTTCCTTGAACCCGAACAGAATGCACCGGCGACCAACAATGCTCCATGTTGGCGGAATGTCGGAGCACCTTCGTGGAAGTTTCATGGTAGGGGTGTAAAGGAGAGTTAGAGAAACTGGAGGTAACAGGATTGGAAAGCCTGCAGCCTGCTTCCGCCGCAGCGGCATTTCAGGTTATGACTAAAAATGCGTAGCTTTTACATCGTCCATCATTCTTTAGAAATACAGCCATATGTTCAAAAATAGGTGAAATAAGCTGTTTATCAAAGCAGAAGCATCTGCTGAGTGGCATTTCGATGTGTTAGCCATTTTTCCCTTTATTTGTTCAGTAACCTATTTAGATAGACTTGGCACAGGTGTCAAAATTTTATTTCAAGGTGGCGAGGTATTCGAAATTCCGTAAAGTATTTATTAGAGAGCCGCGGTACTTAAACTCATCTGTTTGTGCAGACATGCATCAATACGATTACAGAAAGAAAGAATTGAAGTGTCCTTACAGCGAAGCTGTCTTAACAGGTCTAAACTATGACTTAGCAGTAGCAGTCGGCGTCCGCAGAAAACTTCTAGCAGGCATGAACCATTAACTGTGCCGGCAGGTCGCGGGGTCTGGCTTTGACCACTCAAGTGTAAGCGCGTGTATTGCAAATATAGCGGCCGTTTCAAATCACGCTGCACCCGCTAAAACGCCATTGACTGAGCTGGCAGGTCACGCTATCTTCCTTTCGCCAATAAGGTGCGAGCAAGCAAGATAATTTCAATATCGTACGTATAATGATGCAGTTGCGTAAAATTTTGTAGGGTGACTCAGCTTACTACGACAGTCTACGTATATGCACATTATGGGATTTTGTGGGTGGTGTATAAGAGGTAACAGAAATCCGTAGAATCTTTCAAATGTTGCGCAGATCAACGGGGCAGCATTAGGTCCGCAATATAGTACTGCGTTGAGAAGCCTGTACGAAATCCTGCCTGGTCCTTTGGTTGATTGAACTCTAATGTCGTATTAATTCCTGTTAGTAATTACTTTTGTAAATAGCTTGTAGACAACGGACAGTAAGCTGATGTGCCTGTAATTTATTCAGGTCCTTGACGTCCCCTTTCTTATGGATCAAGATGATGTTGGCATTCTTCCAAGAATCTAGTATCCTCTCTGTCGAGAGACACTTCGTATACAGGGTGGCCTTCGTACAGGCTTCTCAACAACAGACCATATTCATACTATCAATCAGGCGATAGAGCAATGCGCGGAATACAACCAACCCCTATACGTAGCCTTCATAGATTACGAGAAGGCATTTGATTCGGTGGAGACATCAGCAGTCATGCAGGTACTGCGGAATCAGGGCATCGACGAAGCCTATATAAACATAATGTAAGAAATCTACAGCGGATCCACAGCCACTATAGTCCTCCATAAAGAAAGCGACAGAATCCCAATAAAGAAGGGCAGGGAGACACGATCTCTCCAATGCTATTCACCGCGTGTTTACAGGAGGTTTTCAGGGCCTTAGATTGGGAAGAGTTAGGGATAAGAGTTAATGGAGAGTATCTCAGTAACCTGCGATTCGCTGATGACATTGCATTGATGAGTAACGCGGGAGACGAATTACAGCTTATGATTACTCAACTGGATACGGAAAGTAGAAGAGTAGGTCTGAAAATTCAATATGCATAAAACTAAAGAAATGTGGAACAATCTTGGCAGAGAACAGCGCTTTGCGATAGGTGGCGAGACACTGGAAGTTGTAAAGGAGTACGTCTACTTAGGACAGGTAGTAACCGCGGAGCCGAACCATGAGAGTGAAATAACTAGAAGAATAAGGATGGGATGGGGCTCATTCGGCAAGCATTATCAAATCATGAATGGTAGTCCACCACTATCCCTTAAGAGGAAGGTATATAACAGCTGCATCTTACCGGTACTTACCTACGGAGCAGAAACCTGGAGACTTACAAAGAGGGTTCAACTTAAACTGAGGACGACGCAGCGAGCGATGGAAAGGAAAATGATAGGTGTAACCTTAAGAGTCAGGAAAAGAGCAGTGGGTCAGGGAAAAAACGGGGGTTAAGGATATCTTAGTTGAAATGAAGAAGAAGAAATGGATATGGGCCGGGCACGTAGCACGTCGGCAGGATAACCGCTGGTCATTAAGGGTAACTGACTGGATTCCAAGAGATGGCAAACGCGTGAGGGGGGAGACAGAAAATTAGGTGGGTAGATGAGATTAAGAAGTTTGCAGGTATAACGTGGCAGCAGAATGCACAGGACCGGGTTGATTGGCGAAACATGGGAGAGGCCTTTGCCCTGCAGTGGGCGTAGACAGGCTGATGATGATGATGATGATCATGATGATGATAGTACTGCGTGGTGTATTACCGAAACGACCCGCAATCAGCGAAGAAAAAAGTACACATTTTGATTGCCATCGTTTCAGTAGACTAAACTGCCGTGATCGCTTACATGTGTTTTCTAAGTCCGATGAAGAAAGATTCCCGCCAATCCGCAGTAAATTAGTAAATTTGTTTCCCTCATAAAACATTTTATGTATTATTTCGCGGACTGTGCAGAACTCCACCACGTCACTTACCTTGTGAAGATGCGCTAAGCTAGCAACTCGTGCTCAGCTAAGATCAACATTTACTGTAAACATTGAGCCACGCAAATTACGGTTGGAATTATTTAGAAAAAAATACTTTGTAAGCTGCTCCAAAACTGCTATGCAGCATGCAGTCGAAGTGACTATGGTTGCCTCCGATGTCAAATCTCGAGAAATAATCTTGAAGACTTCTAATTGTATCGTTTTTCATGCACCAAAATTATTGTGCATATTTTTACCAGGCAACTGTGTTTACCTTTTTTCCCACGGGGTAGTACTGCACAAGTAGGCATTACTTATTGAATAGACATCGAGAAGTTTTGTGTACATTTTATCAAAAAAAGCAGTTTGTGTTTTTCACGGCGTGTAACATCCCCGGTCATTAAATGCACCAGTCTTCAGTTGTTGCCGAACGAAACAAATGATGGCTAAACACAAATTCTTGAATTTTGAAGTAATATTAAGCTATCGTGCCTCCAATGAAAGCTATATCCTGTTAGCCAAACTGTCTATCGACGAAAACAAGCTGCTGTCCTTCCACAAAACCTTCTATGCAGCGTGTTAGATTCCTGTGTCTCGTCACTCGCAGGGATACTGGCTCCACACAAAGGGAAACGCGCAAGGACATCAGAACCGTCTACGGAGACGCCAACCGCGGCAAGAAAGCAACAGGGGAGCGACGCCACAAGAGCGAAATATATGGCAGATCATTCACAAAAAAGGATCATCTGGTCGCACATCACAGTACACATACAGGCGACAAGCGCCATCATTGTGAGATATGTGATAACTGGTTTTCGCGGAAGGAAAATCTCGCGAGACATCGCCTCACTCACACCGGTTCCAAACCCTATCGTTGCAACGTATGTAGTCATTCATTTGCTCGAAAGGAAACCCTCATGGCACATCACCGAAGGCATACAGGCGAGAAGCCCTATCATTGCAATAGATGTGGTCGGTCATTTGCACAAAGGCCTGTACTTTGGAAACATTGGCGAACTCACAGGAAAGAGAAGCCCTATCATTGCACCAGATGTGGTCAATCATTTGCAAATAGGACTCAATTCGTGGTACATTGCCGCAATCACACAGGTGAGAAGCCCTTCAAGTGCACCACATGCCAGAAGTCATTTTCACAGTCGACTCATCTTCGTGCACATGAACGCACGCACGAAGGTGAGATTCCGTATAAAGGCTAATTGTGTGGTCATTCGTCGAATACATTGACAGCTCTTAAAAAGCATCAACGCACGCACAGCAACAAGAAGACGTGAGCCTGTCAAAAGAAAGCAAGAAAATCACTAATAAGAGCGAGGTATCAATGAGCACCTCCACATGCACATGGCTGTGCATCTCATCCATTGCGATATGCACTGTCTATCATTGGCATGTCAATGGCATACACAAAAACTTTTAATAAGGGGACTATGTATACACATGAGTGCTGAATTCTTACGTGCTATTCATTTTTTAGATGTGAAGCATCTTATGGCGAAGCTTAATCCGGTGGTGGTGTGCGGCGTGGCCTCCCTTACTGCGCATGCGCAAACCCTTTAAAAAAAAATAAAAATAAAAAAAAACCTCTCCTCCCCCCTCTCTCTCCTCTAGGCATCCCTCCCCGCGGCAACCACACCCTCACTGCGCATGCGCCTCCCCTCCTATGCTCCCCCCTCTCTCCTCTAGGAATCCCTGCCTGGGCTCCCACTGCGCATGCGTCCCCCCTCTCTCACCTCTCCTACGCTCCCCCCCTCTCTCCTCTAGGCATCCGTGCCCACAGCGTCCACACCCCCACTGCGCATGCGCGTCCCCCCCCTCTCTCTCTCTCCTCTCCTACGCTCCCCCCCTCTCTCGCCTCGTGACGCCGACGCAGGCAGCGTCTGCTAGCGAGTTTCTTGGTTGAAAAAACCGACTGCTCGCGCTGCACAACCGTTCACTGTCCATCGCGTATATATGGCAATGGATCTTGACCTCCAAGGTGGTGCCGCTGGGAGATTTCTCCTGTGCGTTGTTGAACAATAAAAATTCGCAGCGTGCGCGTTAACTAAAAGCGCACTGCGGGTCTCTGTGTACAGTCGGAATCTTCTGTCTCTCATTGCCCATTAGCAGCGATTGGCATGTTCCAGTAGGAAACACCGCTCCATCACTGCGTGCTTTGCGCCTCCTCAGTTTTCTTTTCTCCTGCGCAACGCTGCGATAGCGCCAGCGTCAACGCCACGGCCAGTGTAAGCGTTAGCGCCCGCTGCTTCACATCTACACATGGTTCCCTTTAGCGGGAGATGGTGTAATTTTTGTTTAGTTTTTTTCGAAACTCAACTAACCTCATAACTCATGAGCGCACGAGGACACCACAACCATTCACTAGGCTCCGTATCCTTTAAATAGCAAAATTTGTACTTGATCAGTGACGTATAAAAAAAATGGTAATTTCGGAACCATCGATGAACATGTGTGCTGATTTTATGTGCCGAACTTTTGAGAAAGTCCTTCGCGCTTCTGGTACAAGTTCATGGGAAGGAACGCGTGCGTACGGACGAGAGGCAGCATAATGGCAAAATGTGGGGTCAAATATGCGAAGTCTTGCCTAGCTTTTAAAATACATCAACGCACACCCAGAAACAAGAAAACGCGAGCCTGGCAAAAAAAGACATAATCGCTTATACTAGTGATGTATAAACGCGCCCCTCCATATTTACGTGGCTCTGTAACCCTTAACGAACTAAATGGGCAATCCATCTTTCGCGTAGAAATGTTCCATCGAAGATTAGCGCCCAAAAACATTTCAATATTGAAGAATCGATGAACACGAGTGCGGAATTTTGACGTGCAAGTGGTGTGGCGACGTTTTTAAACTTTAACTTACACTTATGACAAGCACACGTGAGCAATTCCGCATTCAAATGGTTCACTACCCCTTCCCTATAGAAATGTGCAATCAATCATTAGAGTAAAAAAAATGTTTGATACGGAACCATCGATGATCATGAGTGCTGAGTTTTTAAGTGTTATTGGTGCGATCGACTGAGAAGGAATGGCTTTCGCCTTTGAGTCGTCTTAGGTCAGAGGGACCATGTGACTGTTTTTTACACGGAGTGGTAAAATGATATTACCACTGTGGCTGCATAAAAGATGTGGAAAACGAAGTATTGGGAAGCCTGTACACTAACCATTTCGCTATCGAGAGAAAAGAAAAACAAGGTGCCAAAAGAACTGACGTTTTTGCTCAATTTGTAAAGCATTTTTTAAAAAATAAAACCGTTCAATTCATTCAATTCAGTGGTGCTCTTTTATTTTACTTATCGTATAAACAATTATAACTTGAAGGTGGCTTCACTGCAAAGCAATGCAATAAAAAATGGCAAAAAAAATGAATGCAGAAACCCAAATAGATCTGTGCGCCAGTCCCAAAATTGCCGGTGGCGGTGCGCCGGTGTTTGCACCTCCGGCGGCGGCGCGTCAACGGCGTGGGGTTCATCGGATCGGCGGCGGCGCGGCACGCGCGGTGGAGGGGGGGCGTTTGATTCAAGGCAAAGAGTGAGGGGGGGAGAGAAATTTGCCCCTTGAATCTTGAAAAAAAAAATCTGTTTCCCTGAAAGGATTAAGCAGTGCATGCGACAGCAACATGCCCTAATGTTATAACCAACTAAGACTAGCAGCCAACTCTTTTTATGCAATCTCGAGAACCTGCAAAACGCTGGTGTGTGTGAATACGGCCGCTCCAGGGAAAGAAGCCGTTTTCTTGCAGTTTGTCGTATCAGTGGTCACAGCACGAAGCGGTTAGATCATATTTCCACGCACGTTTCGTATTATGTTTTTGCTGTATTCGGTTTACTCCTACAAAGACTGTGAGCAATGCTCAGCGCAAACCGCGCCTCATTTTTTCTAGAAGCTTCGCGATCATTGTAGATCATTATGTTAAGATTGCGCGCAAGACGCGAACACGGGAGCTTATTCCAGAGCTTTCGCGACAACCAGTGATAAGGCTGGAATATTCGATGACACGCGTATAAATGCCGACGCGCTTCACCGCTTGTCAGTTGATCGACGGCCGACGCCCTGTTCGCCGCTATCACTGCAAGTGTATTGCTGTAATCTGATTTTCCGTTTTCACGGCCACAAAGTTCGGCCAAATAAAGAGTTTCATTTTGGACACGCCGTCTCTACCTTTCGTCGACGTCACGACCACGTGACATCTGGTGGAGGTGCTTCACGGCCCATGTACCGAACGCCCCCCCTCAAGCCGTGAACCCAGCCCACGTCGCGAAGAAGACGCCGACACCATCAGTGACAGTCGAGCCAGCCGCAGACTGAAAGGACTCCCCCCGCAGCACGGACTCCTACCGGACAAGCCAAAAGCCACGGTGACGAAAACGACAGGGACAATAAGGGGCCGCTGTGTCACGTGCAACAATCGTGATCCAGCCACCGAGAGAGCCACCGACTTTCCATGGATCGCCAAGTGAGGACCCCGAGACCTGGCTAGAGACGTACGAACGAGTCGCGACTACGAACAACTGGGACTCCAACGAAAAACGTGCGCCGCGCCTACTTCTACCTCGAAGACGCCGCGGCGACGTGGTTCGAGAACCGGGAGTCCATGCTTCGAACATGGGACCTCTTTCGCGGCGATTTCTGGACCGGCCCTTTCCTTTCGTCCGAAAGGAAATGGCCGGCGCTTTACTGGACACAAGAGTGCAGCTCCCGAGTGAGAGCGTCACCATCTTTACGGAGGAGATGACGCGGCTTTTCCGGACGCCGACGCTGACATGCCCGAGGAAAAAAAAGGTTCGGTTCCTCATGAGAGGAGTAAAGGAAGACGTTTTCGCCGGAATTGTGCGCAACCCCCCGAAGACGGTCTCGGAATTCGTTTCGGAGGCCACTACGATCGAGAAAGCGCTAGAAATCTGCAACAGGCAATACAACTGCCGCCTGCCTACGACGACCTACGGGGAGGTTCAAGCGCTGCATGCCGACGACATGCGCGAGACCATCAGAGCGATAGTTCGGGAGGAGCTGCGCAAATTGTCGCCATCCCCTCAGCCTCAAGTGGAGCCGATCGCCGACGTCGCGCGCCAGGAAATCCATCAATATCTGGGAGCACACGAACCAGCGCAGCCTGGGCCACATGCGATGAGCTACGCTGCCGCAGCGCGTCGTAACGCTCCCCCCTCCGCGCCCACGCGAAGGCGCCGCACCGCCGCAGTTCTGACAACAGACGCCGCCGCCGCCGACGCCGCCACCGACATCATACCGCCCACCTGTTGGCGAGCGTTGGACCCCGAGGAAGACCGACGTTTGGCGCGCCCCCCGACCACCACCCACTCTGCTAACATTGCGGAGAAGCTGGTCACACATACCGCCGCTGCCAGTACCGACAGATGGGGCTGCGTGGAATTCGCCAACGACGCGCCGTGTCCACAGCGGGGTGAAAGACCACGCGACATCGCAGACTACCTCGCAAGAGCCCAGCGGACGCCCCGACGATCTTCTCGATCGCCTTCGCCCGGACGCTACATGTCACCGCAACGCAGGCAGTACGTCGGCCCTGTTCGGGGCCGACCTCCTAGCCCTTACCCGGAAAACTGAGGGCAGCAACAGATGGAGGTGCGGTTGCTGTACGATGAACTACCGAAGATCCTCCGCCGCCGACGACGATGCCGCCGCAAAGAAATCTAAAGAACCCGTCGCAAGACGAACGAGGCCCTGACGTGGAAACTTCGCAGCCCGAAGAAGACATGACGACGCAACGTGGAACCAGCGGAACAAACCGACGCAGCCATGACACGACGCCACGACCTAACCGCAGCGCGAGACGACGAACTAGTGACCTGTCACGAGGCTATTCAATCCGTATGCTCTCGTGTAGGTTCGTGTAATATGGATGACGTAAGAGTCATCGAAAAATGAGACGAGACCATTTGTCCACACGAAATCCCCAAGATTCAATATATTCAAACAGAAAAAAAATGCCCCTGCCTCCCCGAAGGGAATCGTGAGGAAATGCGAATGCATTTCGCGCACGCTTCACTCCATTTATATATGGTGGTTGTGGTTCGAAGAAGGAAAAGGCGCCTAATTTCTGCAGCCCGGTCGGGAGCACGGCGCAGCACCTGTTTTTGTTTTTTGCTTTTTTTATTTTTATTTATTTTTTTTATCGCGGGAGCTCCGCCGAGCTCCCGCGATGCGAGCGCCCTCACACACCAGAGCGCGCTCCTCCTCTCCACTCACTCTCCGCTACCCCGCCCGCACCACCTGCTCCGGTTGCTAGGGGCGAGGATAAGCGCGCGCGCCCGCAGCTGTTGATATGGGAAAGGGAGTGAGAGCGGAGAGATAACACCTGCCGAGGACAACGCCAACGCCGCACAACGCCGGATGCCTGACATAGCCCGACTAAGAAATGCATTCGCATTTAAAAGATAAATAACAGCAAGAAGAACGGAGCATGCAAACGAGAACTAAGGCTAAAACTGATTCGTAAAAGGTCTAAGGACGCGAACAGTGCGTGGAAATAAATGTTCAGAAGGAGAAGACAGCTTCACCATTCACGGGACGCGGAGTTGGCAGCGGAGGCTTTGGTGGCAAGGAGCAGACGCACGCACGCACTCGGCGACGGCTGAGAAGCGGTGCAGACGCTCACTCGTGTAGAGGCGGTAGAGGGAAGGAAGCGTCCGGCGAGTCGAGGTCAGCGACCTTTCGGCGTTCGCCAGCCCGCAGCTTGGACACGAAGCCGGAGACGAAGGGCTGGCCTGGCCAACGCCAGACGAAGAGAAGCTGGATGCGTGTCCAGGTGGGAGCCCGCAGCGACCTTGATGCAGGAGCTCTGCTGGCCGCCACTCCCGCGCCCTGGTCACCTTCTTCTCTCGGTCCCGACTCAGCCACGTCTGCCGGCTCTGCTGTTCTCCACGCTTGGCTCGTCTTCCAAATCCTCGTGGAGGCTCTTCATTGGGCAGATGTGGTCTCGCTCACACGTGCTACCGTGGCGAGTTGTCTTCTTCTTCGGGGAGTTTGCGTCGCGCCCTTTTCAAACGCGCACTTCCACATCACAAAAGCCCCCCCTTTCTAGAAGTTTTTTCCAATGAAAAAACTGCCGATAAGTGCGCGTTTCACCTTGCACAACACATGTCCCGCGCATTCCACACATTGTCCTCTATACAGTCTTAAACGAACGCACCAAGACACTTTGAACGATCACATAAAAATGATCCGGTTGAGTCTACCACACAATTCACTTCATAGCTAGAGCGTCATGCCCAGAACTATAATCAAGTCCCATTTCACATAACATGCAAGTTGAACACCCAATATATACACAAGCAATGTAATCCGTTTGTCCTCAGTCAAAATCCAAATAGATCTACCGGTCTGTTTCAACTGCCTCAGGTGATCGCGTCCCACACACGACGAGATCTCTTTTTTCTCAATCCTTGACACAAGAGCTGTGGAAATGTTTGGAAAATTGTTGGACACGCTTGTGTGTGCCTCTCCACGAAAATACTCGGAAACTTGTCCCGTTCAAGCTCATGGTGTTTGGTAAGGTCACATGTGCTTCCAACCTGGTTGCGATTGCAGTTGGATCGAAGGCGTTGTGATTCTGAGCACCTAGTCAGAGTCGCTCGAATGAATCCATCCGGCACTGTAACGCCTCTCCTTGGAAAACAATCCTTCAAGGCAGTACACAATTTGTCTGGAATAGCTTCTGCCTTGCACGATGCGGTAGAAAACTTAGCTACGTCATCTTTAATCCGAGGAGCCCTCCACAACACCCGTGCTACCAAAGTGACGCTCATTGTTCGTGCACAGGGCACATGCACCTTCATCTAAGGCCTTTGTACTTTCCATTATGAATGTCATAGTAGTCGTTCCCTGCTCTTCACACGGAACGCTACCTGCTCTACTTTGATTTGAAGCAAGCATCGCGCTACCTTGACGTCGCATGGAAGTCGGCAGCAGGCCCTGGAACGCGAGCAGTGAGACCCGGGAAGCGACTTGAGCACGACGCTGGTGTCAGAGTCAGTGCCGTCGGCTTGCGGAGCCGAGCACGAAGGGCCCGACAGCGTCGAAGGGTCTCCAGAACCCGGCACTCCTGGTTCCTGCTGCTGCTTGCTACCCCGACTCGAGTCCCAGGGCCTGCTGCTGACTTCCATGCGACGTACGAGGCCAAGGGGGTCGCCGGCCTGGTGGGTCTGAAGACGCCGTCCTCAGCGACTCTCGAGCTTGCCGCCTCCTCATCCGCCCCACAAGTGCCCTCGCCGTCAGCGTGTCAGCGACGACTCCGGCCGCCCGAGCCATCACCAGCGACTCCATAACTGGTGACTGTTTTTTTTGGAACGTTCTATGGAACTTTCATGATTATCGTAGGACCGGTCACAAAAGCGCTAGCATAGGAGTAGCCCGGTTGTGTTTGCTTCGGTTACGTGTTGTTTTTTCCTTCTCTTTCTTATTTCTTGGGATAAAGTTACATTTTTGGGTGTGTTCGAAAATGGCTCCGTTTTCTTGTTCCGGTCAGAGGCCTTGCCTCAATTGAAAACAAAACCCCAAACACGAGACCTGCATCACATGACCTCGACGTACTTATCGACGGCTACAGCGTGACAGCTCTCGTCGATACTGGAGCCGACTATTCCGTCATCAGTGGGCCGTTCGCCGCGAAGTTGAAGAAAGTGAGGGCTGCTTGGGAAGGCCCTGAAATCCGGACAGCCGGAGGCCACCTAGTAACGCCGGCAGGAATCTGCACAGCGAGAGTCTCCATTAACAACCGGATTTATCCCGCCAGCTTCGTCGTCCTACAGCGCTGCTCGAGAGATGTCATCCTTGGTATGGACTTCCTAGGCCTTCACGGAGCAGTCATAGATCTCAGATCCAAGTCGATAACGCTATCCACAGAAAAAGCACTACCGCCGCACACGCCGTCAGGAAAGCTCGTCTTGAATGTGCTCGAAGACCAAGTCACCATTCCCCCCCTGCTCCAGCGTCAGCATTTCCGTCGGCACTCAAAAATCAATAGACCTTCAAGGCTTCGTTGAAGGCGACCAGCACCTGTTGATCAACCGCGAGATTGGCGTCGCCAGAAAAATAGCCGAGCTGCGAGGAGGGAAAACGTCAGTGATGTTCACGAACTTCAGCAACGAGTACAAGCACGTGAGCAAAGGCTCGACGGTCGCCTATATCGAAGAAATTGTGGAAGCCAGCAACGCTTTCACCCTCACCGTGTCTAGCGAAGCTACTACGACGAATGAAGATCATCAACTCGCCTTCGACGTTAACGCGCGCCTTCCGAAGCATAAGCAAGAAAAGCTCAAAACCCTGCTCCTGCAATACAAGGACTCCTTTTCATCGTTGTCAAGAGTTCGACAGACCCCAGTCGCAAAACATCGCATCATAACCGAAGAAAGTACCAGGCCACTTCGTTAGAGCCCGTACAGAGTTTCGGCGCGAGAACGCGAGGCCATAAAGAAACAAGTCGACGAAATGCTTCGCGACGACATCATCCAGCCTTCCAAAAGTCCGTGGGCGTCACCTGTGATGTTAGTGAAGAAGAAAGATGGGACCCTACGTTTCTACGTCGATTATCGCCGCCTGAACAAAATCACGAATAAGGACGTGTACCCTCTCCCACGAATAGACGATGCCCTAGATCGACTCCACAACACGAAGTACTTTTCCTCGATGGACCTCAAGACGGCCTACTGGCAAATCGAAGTCGACGAGAGAGACTGAGAAAAAACTGCCTTCATTACACCAGACGGTTTGTTCGAGTTCAAGGTGATGCCCTTCGGTCTTTGCTCGGCGCCTGCGACTTTCCAACGGGTTATGGATATAGTGCTGGCTGGCTTGAAGTGGCAAACTTGCCTCGTTTACTTGGACGACGTAGTTGTGTTTTCCTCGAACTTCGACGAACACCTCGAGCGTCTTGAATCCGTACTTGAAGCAATCAAGAGCTCCGAAGTAACCTTGAAGCCGGAAAAGTGCCGCTTCGCGTACGAGGAGCTCCTATTTTTGAGTCACGTGATCAGCAAGACTGGAGTGCGCCCATACCCGCAGAAAAAAGCTGCCATCACTGCCTTCCCGCCACCCACCGACAAGAAGGCCGTTCACCGATTTCTCGGCCTGTGCGCCTATTACAGACGCTTCCTAAAGGACTTTTCAAGGATCGCCGAGCCACTAACGCAGCTCACGAAGACTGACGACGAGTTCCGGTGGGAAACGGCGAAAGTTCAAGCATTTGAGGAACTGAAACGACGCCTGCAGACGCATCCGATACTTGCGCATTTCGACGAATACGCCAAGACGGAAATCCACACCGACGCAAGCAGCGTAGGACTCGTCGCCGTTCTTGTGTGAAGACTAACGTAGGAGAAAGGGTTATCAGTTATGCTAGCCGGTCGCTCTCCAAAGCAGAAGGCAACTATTCCATAACAGAAAAAGAGTGCCTTGCCATTATTTGGGCTACGTCAAAGTTTTGCCCCTACCTATATGGAAGGCCCTTCAAAGTTGTGAGCGACCACCAAACCTTGTGCTGGCTAGCTAACTTGAAAGACCCTTCAGGTTCGTCTCGCAAGATGGAGTCTGAGACTTCAAGAATTCGACAGTACCGTCGTTTACAAGTCCGGACGAAATCACTCTGGCGCCGACTGCCTGTCCCGTGCCCCCCGTTGACCCACCGCCGCAGGACGACGAGGATGGTGACTACTTTTTGGCAACTTTAAGCGCTGATGACTTCGCCGAACGACAGCGCGCCGATCCGGAAATCAAGGACCTTATAGAATACCTCGAGGGCAAGGCCACCGCGGCTCTAAACGTATTCAGACGATGACTGGAGTCGTTTTTCCTGCGGAATGGCGTTCTCCTACAGAAAAACATCTCGCCACTTCGGGCCGACTCCCTTCTCGTAGTACCTTCAGCATTAGGTCCAGAAGTTCTGGATGCTCTGCATGACGACCCGACGGCTGGACACCTTGGATTTTCCCGTACGCTCGCGAGGATACAAGAAAAGTACTACTGGCCTCGCCTCACTGCCGACGTCAAACACTACGTGAAGACTTGCCGAGATTGTCAGCGACGGAAGACACCACCCACTAGGCCAGCCGGACTTCTGCAACCCGTCGAGCCACCTCGCCGACCGTTCCAGCAAATCGGCATGGACTTACCGGGGTCGTTCCGGACGTCGAATTCCGGGAAAAAATGGATCGTCGTAGCAACGGACTACCTCACTCGCTACGCCGAGACAAGGGCCCTGCGCAAGGGCAGTGCCGCCGAGGTAGCAAAGTTCTTCGTCAAGAACATCGTACTGCGTCATGGCGCCCCAGAGTTCCTCATTACCGACAGAGGTACGGCCTTTACAGCGGACCTAACTCAGGCGATCCTGAGGTACAGTCAAACAAGTCACCGCCGGACTACCGCCTACCACCCACAGACCAATGGCCTCACCGAGCGTTTAAATAAGACCATCGCCGATTTGCTGGCCATGTACGTCGACGTCGAGCACAAGACTTGGGATGTCATCCTTGCGTATGTAACCTTTGCATACAACACGGCCGCACAAGAAACGACGCATATGACGCCGTATGGATTGGTCTACGAAAGACCCCGGCAACGACGCTCGACGCCATGTTGCCCAATGTCTCCGACGAGGAAAACATCGACGTCACCTTGTACCTTCAGCACGCCGAAGAAGCCAGACAACTCGCCCGTCTGCGCATCCAGAGCCAGCAAAAGACCGACAGCCGTCGCTACAACCTTCGACGACGCCACATGGAATACCAACCCGGAGACCGTGTATGGGTCTGGACGCCAGTTCGCCGGCGGGGGCTTAGCGAGAAGCTTCTTCGGCGATACTTCGGACCGTACAGGGTACTTCGACGTCTCGGCCCACTCGACTACGAGGTTGTCCCAGACGGCATTACGAACTCTCAGTGGTGCCGGGCGCGACCGGAAGTCGTGCTTGTCGTGCGCCTGAAGCCGTATTACGCGCGTTAGTGAACCTGAGGACTGTAATTTTTGCTTGATTATTGCACTTTGGTGCTTGTGCTTATTTTCTATTGTACTTTCTTGCTTTATTATTGTTCTTTATTTTTGCATGAATCCCCCACCCCGTGTTCTGTTTTAAGCATCGGGACGATGCTTCTTCAGAGGGGGGGCATTACCACGCGCGTTTCGTATTATACTTTTGCTGTATTCGGTTTACTCCTACAAAAACTGTAAGCAATGCTCAGCGCAAACCGCGCCTCATTTTTAGAAACTTCGCGATCATTGTAGATCGTTGTGTTAGGATTGCGCGCAAGAGGCGAACACGCGAGCTTATTCCAGAGCTTTCGCGACAACCAGTGATAAGGCTGGAATATTCGATGACACGCGTATAAATGCCGACGCGCTTCACCGCTTGTCAGTTGATCGACGGCCGACGCCCTGTTCGCCGCTATCACTGCAAGTGTATTGCTGTAATCTGATTTTCCGTTTTCACGGCCACAAGTTCGGCCAAATAAGAGTTTCATTTTGGACACGCCGTCTCTGCCTTCGTCGATGTCACGACCACGTGACAATATCACATAGAAGGGTATACGAGCCGTTCACTTATGCCTGCCGAGATAGCGTGCGCGCCAGCGCTGGCGACTGCGCCCTTATAGTCAAAATTCACACGTGCAGCTCAAGCCACGCAGTCCCTCTACCCCGCCGTACCCTTCATTCTCCTTTGTCCAGCCAAATACGGACAAGGCGCTTCGTTTCTGGTTGAGGAGGAATCGACGGCAGGCCTTCTTACTCCCACTCAAGCGGTTGAGTCGTGCGCAGGCGGTACTACTGAGACAGCTCCAGACCGGATCGCTTCCGAGCCCGGCACTGATGCATCGCATGTGCTCCGAGACATAACCGACCGACAAGTGCCAGGTCTGCCGGAGGGAGACGGCAGATCACACGCACATCTTGTGGGACTGCATCAAACACCCAGAGGAAGCAAGATCAAGAACGATCCCGTCGCGGCTCGAGGCGGCCGCGAAGAGCTACGACGAGGACGAGCAGCTCTGGGCCGTCCAGCAGGTCCTCAGAGCGCTCGAAAGGCAGGGACTCAGCGAGCCCGCAACGGCGAGCGGAGACCCGCGGCCAGTAACGGCAATGCCGAAGACGACGTAGGCCCCCGTCGGGACGCGTGAGCGCCCAACTGCAGGCACAAATAAAGTTTTATCGAATCCAATCCAATCGCACGCGGAGGGATGTTATCGCATGCGCCATCCGTGCGACGGAGATGGGCAGCTTGTTTCATCTATGCTTCAGCCGTGTTTCTCGCTATCGCTCGCGAGATTTTACTCACGGGTACAGAATACGCTCGGCTTACAAATGTTATCGATGTAGGCTTTATGCGGAACATGAAGGCAACGATGAAAACCTGTATAGAGTGTCCATATCATTATCGCAATCAAAATATACGAAAACCGCGGAAGCGGGTTGGCCTTTTTTTCTGGAGGGCTGAATCGTCTTCGCTGTAAAGAGTTTGTCTGCTGGAAGAATCAAATAATCCAGTGCCTCTTCCATTTGTTTCGTTCTCGCCTTCACCAAAATTTTCAAAGGTGATATCTCCTCGAGACTTATTTCTTCATAAAGCACTTCTATATTATCGCTAAGCGCTGAGCCTATCAATATTTCGAGCTTGTCGGCCAGACTCTATTTCCGCTTGCGCAATCAAATTCACAAAATCGAGCGAAATGAATTGATCGCGCACGATAATCATGCGAGACGAGGAAGAATGGGTGGGCGAATGCATGGAAAAGCAGGGTAGGAGACAACTTACAACAGATATTTCTCGTATATGACTAATCGAGAGTATATGCCCTAATATTGTCATGTGCATCACCGTTCCGGCGTCACGAAGTGCGGAAAAAAAATTTTAAGAAACACCAAGAGACAATAACGCGCTTGATTTTGTATTTTCGGAGGCTGTTTTGGTGCCGTTATAAAGACGCGGTGCACAAACACGGACACAAGAGAGTAGTCAAGACACCGCAAACGCCTAACTGAAAAATCGTAGAGCGGCGGAAACGAAGGCAGACAAAAAATTTAGGCAGATTCGCACTATTGCTGCCAAACGCGCAGGAAGTGCGGAGCTGCGCAGTCTTCTTTGTTTCTCTTCTAGTTTCTTTTTTCTTTCCCCCCTCTCTTTCTTCCTTAATCTCTATTTCCGTTTTTCTGTCTCTTCTTCTTCTCTCTATTTTTTCTATTGAGTTCTTCGACTTTCTTTCTATATTCCTATTTTTGTCCTTTCTTACTCTCTCTTAAGTATTTTTGCGTTTCTCCTCTTTTTTTTAATTTTAATACGTGGTTTTGCTATTGTTTGACCAAGCGACGACAGCATACGACATCCTGGACCTCTAAAGTGCTCTGCACTTAATATATTTATTTGCGCATTCCCTGGCAAGAGGCGATACCAGTCAGTCAGTTGTGTGTGATCGTCTACATGAGATAACTGGTCACTCTCTTGACTGCATTCTTGTGTCTGTATTTTCACGTCGTGTCGTCTTAACTGGATGCGAAGCAGCTTATGGCGGAGTTCAATCCGGTGGTGGTGTGTGGCCTGACCACCCTTATTGCGCATGCGAGAACCCTCTCCACACACCTCCTCTCCTACCCCTCTCTCTCTTCTAGGCATCCCTCCCGCGGCGTTCACACACCCACTGCGCATGCGCGTGCCCTCCCCCCTCTCTCTCCTTTCCTACGCTCTCCCTCTCTCGCCTCGCAACGCCGACGCAGGCAGCGTCTGCTAGCGAGTTTCTTCATTGAGAAAACCGACTGCTCGCGCTGCAGAACCGTTGACTGGCCACCCTGTATATACAGGCACTGGATCTTGACCCGCAAGGCAGCGCCGGTGGGAGATTTCTCCTGTGTGTTGTTGAACAATAAAAATTCGCGGCGTGCGCGTTAACTAAAAGCGGACTGCGTGTCTCTGTGTCTAATCGGAGTCTTCTGTCTCTCATTGCCCTTTAGCAGCGATTGGCATGTTCCAGTAGGAAACACCGGTCCATCACTGCGTGCTTTGCGCCTCCCCAGGTTTCTCTCCTGTGCAACGCCGCGATGAGCGCCAGCGTCAACGCCGCCGCCAGTGTAAGCGTTAGCGCCCGCTGCTTCGCATCTACACATGGTTCCCTTTAGCTGGAGATGGTGTAATTTTCAATACCTACCTACTAGCTCAGCTATCGGTTATTCTAGGTTTTTCATTACCTTTATTTCTCTTTTTATCGACTTACTCGAGCAAAAATGAAAGGCAGAAAGTACATTATCCCACCGATATTTATTACTTATCTATTTTAATTATCTATGTGCAATGTAATATGTCCAATACTCCAGGAATATGCTATCCAGCGACTTCTGACTTCGCACTTTGAAGCTGGTGGACGCCGCAGCGATGAGGTCAGGCAATACTCTTGAGACTTCTGGGGGAGGGAAAGATACAACTCCCGGAGAGCTAAGTTCGATGTGTCCATCTAAAGGAGATGTCCACATTCCATTTCGGCACAGCGCATTCACTAACTCGGAAAAGTGGTGAACCGGGATGTTTGCTCCAGACCCCGTCGATGCACTGAACCCGCCAGCATATTCCCAGCGTAAGAGGAAAGTGGACGAAATTTACAGAAACAGGAACTTTTCCAGTCTTGACTTGCCTATCAGTGTGTCCCAGATGTTTGAGAACGATGCAGGGAATGCTTACCGACCTTCACAATTGCGTTAGACGGGCGGCCGCATTAAAGGTAATTTGATGGCTTACCCGATTATAATTTATGCATGGCCTCCAAGATGTGCGGCCAAAGCTGCTGTCTGGGCACTGTGTTCGGTGCGTTCAAGCGCATTCCGTCCCTCTCATTAGTGTGGAATGCCGCGAAAGCTTCGTGACATCAAAATGACGTTCCGCAATGAAGAACCGGAAATAGGGTGCGCGCTGGTCGCCAAACACCCGCCATTTGGCAGCGGGCGAAATGGAAGTTCCACTAGGGGGACACATCGAGAATAGCTCCGCAGCGATAGAAAATGAAACGGGGGCATGCTTGGAACTGTGACCAGAGCATGGAGCACGAGGGGGGGAGCGGCGTCGGAGAAGGTTGCGTTGTGGACGCTAGGCGTACTCGCTTGCGAATTGTTGTTTTTTTTTTTTGCATGAGCTCACTAAGAAGGAGGAAGAGAAAGAAGATTATGGTGGGAATTGTGACACGAGGAGGTGGCGGCTTTAGAGGAGGTTGGCTTACAAATGCTAAGCACGCTCTCACTTTTTTTTGCCTCTGTGGTTGAAGCGCATTCTGTTCCTCTAATTTAAGTGGAGAGTTGTGAAAACTTCATGAAGACAAAATGACACTGAAGAAGAAGAACCAGAAAGAGAGGGCGCGCTGCTCGCCGAGCTCTCGCCAGTCAGCGGTGGCTGATCAGGAGAGTCCATTCCATGGTCACATGGAAAAGAGGCCCCCCCAGTGAAGTGATCTATTTTATGTCCACATACCCTGCCCGGGTTAAAATAAAGGACTAACGACGGCGCGCCGCAATTAATGCGCGGCGGCGGCGTGGTCACTCTCGAGACTTCGGCGGCGGTGCGAGCAGCGTGAGCAAAAACAGGTGGCGGTGGCGGCGTCGCGCGGCAGCGCACAGCTCTAAACCCAAATGGGCCAGACATAGACAAGTGTAGCCATCCTGCATCAAGAACCGCAAGTATGACAAGCAGAGTCTTCATTTGTTCCATGTTAGACCAATTTTCGTTGATGAAGAGCATATTCTTCATCGGCCATTTTGTTAGTCTCATGACGCCTGCACTCGTCAACGGTACGCGTTGACAAGTGCAGCCACGCGTTGGACTGTTGCAGCTTTGCAATCGTACCGCCGTGGAGCATTGATTCCGCCAAGATCAATTCCATGCCTGCACACACAGCTGGTCATGTTGAGCCGACGCGTCAGATGAAACATCGTGTTGATATGCGACCAGAGCAGTAGACAAATTTTTTTCGGGGGTTGTCCGTGTGTCGAACGGCTAACTTTGGAAACTGGAGTCGATGCGAAGGAGTGTAAAACCTTTAATTACACCCAAAAATTAAAGCTTCAAAAAATATCGGGGGTCCTCAGAGCCCCGTCATCCCCCCCCCTAGTTACGGGCCTGCGTGCGATTACTAAGGCTTCAAGGAACAGTGCTCTAGATGTTCTCTTTCTTCGGAATACATTGTTTCATTGCTTTGTTTGTTTGCAAATGCTTTGGGAATCCACGTATAACACAATCAGGAATGTGTTGTATGTATGAAACTATCTCACCAAGATTTATAAGAAAGCTAATACTAAATTTGTTGTTCAGCAGCACGTGGGTCATTCTTGGGGCAATGGGTCAGGGCATGGAGGAAAGAAAAAGAAATTATGTAGCATTACGTCGCGCAGCCAGCCTTGGCAAGCCAACAACCCGTGACGTTTTGCGTAAAGATCGCGCAAGCAAAGAGATTAGCCGAGCATTCGGGGTATGGCGTCCGGTAGCATTTCATCGAAGCGCGCTTGTTCGGCGCAGACCGGCCGGCTCCCGAAGGAGATTCAAAAACGGAACGCCACCGAGAGAACTAAAATATTCCGCACGCTCTGACGTTTTGACCACGTGTTGGGCCGACGCGGTGTGCTTCAGCCGTGTGATGTAAAGCTTCCTCGTTTCATTTTTCCTCCTCCCATGGGTCAGGGTGAAGTCACTTGAGCAAGACTTTAAATTTGTTTAACATGAAAGGATCATGGATGCGTGGGGTCGGGTGATGGTACACGGTTTGTAACATAACACTGCTCTGCAGCATAATAATGATCCATATTGCTTTGACTAATGGTGTTATACGGGATAAACATCTCTATGTATACGTGTGCTATATTTTAATTACTGGCAGAGTCGCACTGGTAGGGCTGATACGGCGATCAGAATGGGAATATGTCATCCAATAAAGGAAGGATTGCTACACAGCCATCATGGTTTTTCGCTACGTGCATATGACAAGGAAAATCTTACATTTTTCTTTTAACGTTGGCGGAAATGAAACACAGAGCTCTGCCTCATAACACTGAGCATTCTCGGTTATGCCACGCCTAGTAGAAAGTTTTATGCCCAAAGCATTAGGTGCCTCGTCAAGCACGAAAATTGATCGTCGCGGTCGCGGCGTATCGTGGCGTCGGCGGCACAACTAGTTGCCGAAAATGCTCAAAAATGTACCTCTCGAAACACAAAATACTCTACTTTCCCTGTACGATGCCATATGGTTCTCTGGCTAGTTTCGCACGTCATTGAAAGAGGATGTTATAATTCGTATTTTGAAAGAAGGCAATGATCGATCCTCCGTTACGAGTTACAGGCCGATCGCACTAACAAGTTGCCTGTGTAAGCTTTTCGAAAAGATGATGAACGGCCGACTTACACATTTCCTGGAAACAAATAGTCTACTTCAACAATACCAGTGCAAATTTTGCGAGGGTAGACTCACCACTGGTCACCTGCTACGTATCGAGGCACAAATCCGTGACATTCCCTTTCACAAGCAATTCTTTCTTTCTGGGTTTCTCGATATGGAAAAGGCTTATGAGAGATGCTGACGCTTTGGAAAATTAAGAGATTTGTCACAGTTAGCTTTGCGTGGATGAATATTAGTTATAATAGAAAGTTACTTGTGGGATCGCGCATTCTGTGTCCAAGTAGGCAATATTTTGTTCCGGAACATTTGTCCAGGAAACTCGATTGCAGCAAGGAGGCGTCCTGAGTTGTACTCAGAACGCCTCCTTTCCATCGTAAAAACGAAATCGCTGCGCCTGTGCATCCCACGTAATATGTTTTATTCCACGTATATCGATGATGTGCAGAACATTTTTAAATCGTGCAACCTTTCAGTTTTGGAGCGGCAGGTTCAGCTTGAGTTGAAAAATGCAACCAAATAAGCAGACAAGAGCGGGTTCAGGCCTTAATCCACAAGAAAGCACGCGAGTCTTATTTTCCAGACAAAGAAGTCTTCATACCGATCCTGACATTGACCTGCTGGGTGAACGTCTGTCTGTAAAGACGGAGCATAAATTCCTGAGTCTTATCCTAGACTAGAAGTTAACTCTTATATCACACATCAAGTATTTAAATAATAAGCACAAAAACAACGAATGTCCTAAAAGTGCTGCCACTCACTACGTGGCGTGGTAACAAGAGGTATTTGATAAATCTGGATAAAAGCCTTTCCCTGCCCATTTCTTCTTAATTTTGACTAAGATATCCTGAACACCCAACTGTTGTCTCGCCCACTCTGCTCTCTTCTTGACCATTATAAGGTTGCACCTGTCATATATATTTCCAAGGCTCGCGGCGTCGTCCGCACTATAAGTTCAATGCTCTTCGCCTTTTCGTGAACCTCCACTTTTCTTCCCGTATAAGTACCGGTAAAATGCAGCTGTTACACTGCAAGCTCATTAATTCCTTTTTTTTTCACTCTTTTTCTTCTTATTACAGTGTATACACTTACCCTCTCCCTACTGTAACGCCTTCGGGCCCTGAACGGTACTGAAATAAATAAATAAATAAATAAATAAATAAATAAATAAATAAATAAATAAATAAATAAATAAATAAAAATCGAAGGGGACCTATAAAATAGTTCGAATTAAGCTGAGTTCGAATTGGCGGGCAGGCGCTATGATGAACAGACATCGCGCCACACTGTGCGGAGAGAACCCAGAGAAGCCACCTCTGGACTCGTTCCTACAAATTGGGCGATACTGCACGTTTGTGGCAAGTAATTTCGAAAATTATGTTTATGCTTTCAAAGCGAACAGAATTTATTGATCATTCAGTGATACGCCACAAGCAAGCAGTGATTTGCATTCACGTGAGCAGTGAGGCTTAATGCCAAAATATACGAAGCTATTTGTGCTCCAAAACACGTTAATTTATATGGCAAAGTTAACGCAATCAAAATTGAATGTCTTTCTTTCTTAGCTTTATTTAGAACAATATTGAAATGATCCAAGGGGACACGGCTTACGGCAAACATTGCCTGTCTGGGCCGTGCCACCCATACAGCAGTAGCAGCAGACTGACGACATTTACAACCATAAAAGCCGACATGGAAATCAATCACAACACTTGTTTCACACTGATGAAAGTAATGAGAAATTTGGGTGACCGATTTCTGCGAGGAGGGACGAAAGCCAGGGGGCTCCAAATTCCAATTAACCGAGTTCTAATCAACGAGCTTTTACTATTCAATTTTTCTTTGAGAGATAATGGTAAACTACCATTCATTGTCTCAGAATACCTGCCATATGCGCACCACAGCATTCTTATTCTTCTAGTTACTTCATTCTCAAAGTTCGTATCTGCGGTCACTATATTCCCTAAATTCCTTACACGTATTCCTTTCCCACGTACAGTGACTCGGTGGGTATCGCAAAACGCTGTTCTCTTCCGAGACTGCTCAAAGTTACTTAAGGCCCGTATTCACAAATCAACCTTATTCTCATCTCGCCTTTTCCTTATCGGATTTGTGCCTTTAGTGTGTTCTATAAAAAGAAAAAAAGTCGAGCGTCACTCAGAAACAATCCTTGTTATTTTTTTTTACCATGTTACCGTTTCTGTGCCATTATAACGCACGCTGAGTGTACAGAAACCTAAGGAAAACATGAGATAAAGAAAAGGCTGTTTGGTGAATACGGGCCTTAGTTTTCTGCATATTAATTTTCTGATCCACCGTTCTGCTCTCCCTGTCTAATTCAGTCTTGGCACGTAAAACCCCACATATTTTGATTCTCGTTTATTAAAGAAATCATATACCAGAGGGCGCTCGAATGATGACATTTAGGTAGTGTTTCTTGTTTCGTTGAGCACTTCGATGAACGGAGCAGATCTGTAGCATATAGCACACCTGCGTGGTCATGTGTGCTATGCGCCAATTTGTGTGTACCGCGAGCCAACACTTTCTAGAACGAATACTTTGTAGTTTAATAATTATACATATTGATGGGGTTTAACGTCCAAAACCAGGATATGATTATGAGAGACGTCGTAGTGGAGAGCTCCGGAAATTTCGACCACTTGGGGTTCTTTAACGTGCACCTATATCTAAGCACACGAGCCTCAAGCATTTTCGCCTCCATCGAAAATGCGGCCGCCGCAGCCGTCCTTTGTACGCGGGACCGAATCTCGGAAGCGGCGGCCGCATTTCGATGTACGCAATATGCTAGAAGGCCGTGTGCTCAGATTTCCGCGCACGTTAAAGAACCCCACGTGGTTGAACTATCTGGGGCCCTCCACTACGGCATCTTTCCCATCCATATCACGTTCTTTTTACGCAAAACCTCAATAAGTATGAGAAGTATAACCACTTTCTGTGCAGTCAGAGAAGCCTAAGTAGTAGAAAAGAGCTAAAAAAAACACGAGGACGACAAGTAAGCAGACGCTACAAGCTAAGTAACCTAGAACTCAACATTGCGAAAGGCTGTCATTGTACTGTTAAGCCATTAAATGTACGCCAACCGCTTCAAGATTTGCCATTGGCCGAGCCTTTCGACACGGTAAAAAATTTGCGCAGCTTGCGCTGAATCGCGCAAGGCTGGGGCAAAGCATAGCTGCTCGGCACTCGGCTGGTCCTGGCTGGACTAGGCACACGTTCATTCACACTCCCATGCACGAAGTGTTCACGCGATCACATTACGACTCACGAGTATTGGCTAGGTATCGATCGGGTTCCACTCGGAATAGCTTTGCAATCGCACCACAAATTGCCTTACTCACCTAATTAGCTTAATGTACCTAGCTTGCATATTCGAGGCTTGATCTCGATTAGCTTGCATCCCCTGTCAACATAAGCTTAATTAGCTAATTAGCCGAGTCAGCACTAGTTAGGCTCAGTCTTAACTAGTATTAGACTAAGGTCGGCACATATACCTAGCTCGGCATGACTAGGCACACAAGAATCTGAGCTTGGCTTAATTAAGGATCATTACGGTGTGATTTCGTTAGCTTAGTTATGCGTGGCTAATTAGGTTCTACAATGCTCAACATGGCTTAACAAGGCTTGTTTAGGGATACATTGGTTTAACTAGGCGCAGCTGTTCTTTATTTTGTTTGACGTGGCCACGCCAGCATGATCATGGTTTTTTTATCTACATCGCGAACCGGGCAAACGGCGGGCATAACACCCGTGCTGTCAAAAAAAAAAAAAACAAAAAAAAACAAAGGAAATGATTATGTACGTTTGGCTGCCCTTTCATAATATGCGGTGCAGTCGGGCACCGTTTTCTTTTTCTGATGAGTAAAACGAGTCGTTGCCATAGGATCGGGGAAGGACTAGCCACGTTAACGCTACAGCTCGGCGGTCTTATCTTTGTCGCCGTTAACGACGAACGGCGCCAGACAAAGAAGTCGTGAAGCTGTGTGTGCTGAACTCTTTTCTTTTGTTTTTTCCTGTTCTTTCTTGCCGTGGCGCAACTCTTCGCGCGAGATTCAAAAAGATAAAAGCCATGCGGCACGTGGTGGAACACATGCGAACTAAACGCCGGTGTCCGTCAAAGCTGGATCTGATGCGTTCAAACTACGCATCAGGTAATCGTTTTGATGCATGTCTGCACAAACACATCAGTTTAAGTACCGCGGTTCTAATAAATAATTTACGGAATTGCGAATACCCCGCCACCTGGAAATAAAGTGTTGGCACCTGTACCAAGTTTATCTTAAAGGGTTACTGAACAAATATAGAAAAAAAAATGAATAACACATCGAAATGCCACTCGGCAGATGCTACTGCTTTCATAAACAGCTTATTTCACATCTTTTTGAACAGATGGCTGTATTTTTAAAGAATGATGGGCCCTCTAAAAGCTATGCATTGTTAGACGTAACCTGAAACGCCGCTGCTGCGGAACCAGGCTGCAGGCTTTGCCATCCTGTTATTTCCCTTTCTCTAACTCTCCTTTACATCCCACCATGAAACTTCCGAGAAGATGCTCCGACATTCCGCCAACATGGAGCATTGTTGGTCGCCGGTGCATTCTGTTCGGGTTCAAGGAAACACAGTAGAAGTGGAGCGGGTTGACAAACGTGACAAGTGATCGCATGGTCGGCACGCCCGTTTCTGGGTACGTTAACCGTCACCTCCCCTAGTTAAGAGCACGGTCGTTAGACACAGCGATTCGTGAGAGACTCATTGAATTCATTATTTTGCTCTGACTTCTGCCGGAAAGCAAAGCTGCCTTAACAAGTTTTGGCACCCGAGTTTTCAATTTGGCTGAAAATCTCGGCGGCAATAGTTGTGCTCAGTATCGCCTTCAGCACTTCTCACGCGCTGAAGACATCTTGCAGGCTAAATTGGAAAGCACGGTAACATCTGGCGTTGCTCCTCCGCGTTAACATCTCAAAATGTCAATAATCCCTACTATAATGAAAGAATGTGGACCCTGCTGCAAGAACTTAAGCACAAATGGAAATAAGAAGTATCTCCAAATACATTAACACTGTTTGAACAATTTACAGGTCATGCACCGAATGATAATGTATAGTACAGCAGCTGGCTGTTATCTCTAGCAATGTCATTGTTTTGTCCAGTTTATGTTGTCCTATCGATACAGTGTTTCTTTAGCGGAGTCATGTACACTGGCACCGGAAAGCAAATATAGGGCACTCCTGTGCGCCACCTCCTAATTAAGTGTCGTATTCAGCCCGTATGGGCGAAATCTATTAACCTGGTCATTAGCAAAGCCTAGCGCCATCTGGGAGCACAATCCGCTATAAAATGGGTGGCTAAGGCGGCAGGTGATTAGAAGTCATTACGAAAGGTAATTGTCCCTTATCAGCCACCGAAATGGCTAGTCAAGGGCCAGGAAGCAACGTCAGACGTTAAGAGTATAAGGTGCTCCTCTCCTGCCCCGTTTGATTATTCTGTACGGTCAGTGAAACACGGTAGTTGTTCACACTGGTTCGTCCACGCCTTCTCTTCTAATTTTCTCCTCCCACGCCGTGCTTGCCGTCTTTGGCAATCTTCGCTGACGCCGTCTGCTGTGTGTACCGCCATTAAAGGAGTTCTTGCGCCACACCATTCTGTTTTGTTTTGCGCATTACAGCGTTCTAGGTGTTGCCGCGATCTCCCCATTACTTACGGCTTGGCACCTCTTCACTGCTCAATAGGGCATACCTGATGTCATGATGAAGCTATTGGCGAACTTGCGTTTCGCCAATACTTCAACTCGATCAAAGTGCTACGCAAACGCTCTTCACCAGGAAATGGAGAAACTACAGCCTTCAACTTTCAGTAATATTATTTGCATTTGTCCTCTACAGCCGTTTCATCTCACAGGCCGACTATCGGCCGTAGCCTGTGTCGATTACTAGTAAGATATTTTGAAGTGGTTGTGACGGTGAGTGACGCGAAACTCAAGCCCGTAACGACGAAACTTTTTATCGGGCGAACTGGTGCCGAAGAAAATACACACTCAAAGTGTAAGTGACATTCGCTGTAGAATGATAGTGGCGAGTGCAAGCGTCCGTCGTCGATAGTGTGATCGTTGTGCAACTCGGTAACTTTCGCAAATCACTCGAAATCAGTCGCGGAACATTCCGGCGTATTACTGGTGCCCCCGTTAACTCGAGAACACGCTCGACTAGTCGCGTAATGCGTACCACCTTCTCAGAATGTTTCTAATGCAAAGGAGAGGGTTAGCGAACATTGCGGCGCGGCCCGCGCAGGGCGCTGGTAATAGTTTATTATTACTTTATTTTTTGAATGTCAGCTCCGGTGACACAAAAATAAAGAAAAAAGCTTGCGTGGCAGTAGTACTATTTTCTTTTACGTGACTTACAAGAGGGCTTCGTCACGTGCGCGGATATGCAACGTTGCTTTGTCACCTGTGCCCACACGCACAGGTGAGAGAATTACGTGTGTTAAGGAAATGTGGTTCATTATACCAATTTTTGTCAAATATATGTTGTAACTAGAAATTGTTCGTGTAATAAAGACAAATTGGGATGCCGTGCTGGCAGAACCATCTATTGCGTATAACTTTCAGCTGAGCTCGTTAAGCTTTTCTGTGCGCTGCGTAGTACTAACAGGAATTACCATTATGATGAGACGGTACGCGCTCGCTTCGTCCTCTTCAACTGATTATTCTCTCCCGCAACAGGTGCGCCGATTTGGCGCGGATTGCAAACACTATGATGGGCGAGTCTGTTACGTGACTAACAATCAGGTATCGCCAAAGAACAACTCACAGAACTGAAATCGCCTAACATTACGGGACAAGCAGGGTAAAGGCAAGTGCACTGTTAATCATATGAACAATTACATCGCCTGTGTTAAAGAAGTTGTGTATGTCATTCCATTATCATGTGGTGGGGAGTACGTGGGGCAAACGAAATGGTGTGTCATTGTTCAGTTGAGAGAGCACAAGCTATCATTTCAAGGGGTTGCGCGACTTCATCTGCCGGATCATTGCTGGTCATGTGGGTGTCGTCCCATCTTGAACAAAACCACCATCTCTTTTAAACACGCGAACCAATTGACGAGACAAATTGCTGAGGCCTATAACATATCGATTAGAGACAAGACCTGTATCAGTGAAGCGTCCGTTTTTCTGCATGAGAAGGAATTTGATTATTTGTGCCGATCCTGAATATCTACATTTATGACGACGCTACCGGAATGTTTCCTCGTGTCTTGCGCATGTCACGCGTTTTTGCTCTTGCTATTTATATGTTTCGCAATTCAATTTTCAATAAAAATCAATTGAGAGTCAGCGCCGTGTGATCCTTTACTCCTTCCTTTTGTCAGTGTGTCGAGTGTTGTGCTGTTAACCAAGTTCACGATGAATCCCAACCAACTGGCCCAACTTGCCGTCTTTCTGCAACCAGTCGTATTGAAGTCATAGCCTTTCTACTCAAGAAGTGAATAGTATAGCGACCAGATTTGCGATGGTGCCAGGTGGGGCAGAGATAGCCAGATACAAAGTGAGCTTGGGTGTCGCTTTCAATCGCAAACCGATGGAAGATCACGGAAGGCGGAAATTACCGCTAGCTGCTGCGCGTATATGTCAAGAAGAAAGTGCGCGGCTTGGGTGAAAGCTAACTTTTCATCACCAATATCTCCTTCGTTAGAAGTGCTTCGGTTGTTTTATGTCGTGAATAATTTCGTTTAGATATAACCTAAGTACTTACACAATTAAAAAAAGGGTTTCAGGCCCACTTAACTCCTTGTATCTTATCACTCAACCCATGCAGGCACAAACTGTGTCATAGCCTGCAACTCCAGAGCGGACCTCCAAGATGTCAACATCTC
>JALIZH010013188.1:0-67994 GCA_030522465.1 Rhipicephalus appendiculatus
TTTCTGTTTTCATTATTTGTCATTGTTTTCTGAGATTTCTGTCGGTACATAGTCCCGTTCCACATGACAAATGTCGACCTAAGGTAAAAAGTTAACAACTCCAGAAAAGCATCAACCGAAACACCACACTTATTGACAAACTCTAACTCATAGTTTTCTTCTGTAATAGTTTGCTTTACACTTTTGTCCACTATTGTCAAGTGTAAAGCAAACTATTACAGAAGAAAATGATGAGCTAGAGTTTGTGAATAAGTGTGGTGTTTCGGTTGATGCTTTTCTGGAGTTGTTAACTTTTTACCTTAGGTCGACATTTGTCATGTGGAACGGGACTATGTACCGACAGAAATCTGGTATCACAATAGGCTCGAAAGTAGCCCCGGTTTTAAGCACAATTTATTTAGCAAAAATGGACAGGGCAATTTATTTAAACCTTAATGGGCTTGCACTAAAAGTGTTTCGGTTTGTAGATGATTTTCTGGTTCTCATTAAATCACATGGTCGAGATAACACAGTCGCAGAAGTTTTGAAAGTCTTTAGGAACAATAGTCAAGGGCTTGAATTTACTTTTGAATTACCAAACAATGACAAACTCCAGTTTTTGGATGTTGAGTTAGAGGCCGCAGCGGAACATGTATGCTGGTCATACAATCCGCGCACGGAAAAACCCCTTCTTAGCTACCGTTCGGCACACTCCAAAACCGTAAAGAGTGCCATAGCAGTTTCATGTTTGAGAGCAGCCCTAACAAAGTCATGTCCAGAAAAAATTAGCGAAACCTTCGACCAACAAATCATCAGGCTAAAAAGTGCTGGGTACGAAAAACACGTATTGTGTAGATCAGCCAACAAATTGATTGGTCACGTACGCGACAAATTTCAGAAAACAATGACAAATAATGAAAACAGAAAGAAGATAGTGTCAGTTCCTTATGCGCACCAAGATTGCCCATAACCTAAAAAACGTAGGTAATCGATATGGCCTAGAAGTTGTTTTTTCGGCACCAAACAAGCTTAATAAAATATGTTCCATACTAGACCGGAAAGTTTCCATAGCAGCAAAAACTAATGCCGGTAGCTGTAAGATAAATCACACTACAAAGTTTGTTAAATGTATCCTAGCGGTCGTGTATTGCTTGCCGCTATCATGTGGCAAGGTATACATAGGCCAGACGGGTCGTTGTTTAAACATCATCAAGCGATCATTGGCAACCAACATTCATTCTCACATAAAGGCGCACTGTTCTCAGTGTGGCTGCTCGCCACTGTTCGGTGATACAACTGTAGTCTTCCGTCATCGAAACCAATTAACCAGAGAAATTGTTGAAGCCTTCCACATAAATAAAAGAAAAGATGGCTGCATTAGTCAGTCATCAGTGTCGTTAAGTAACCGTGAAGCCAGCTTCCTCGAAGGACTTTAATTGAAGTTAGTGTTTACATGTGTCACATTGTTCTTCATGATGTTTCTAATTCTGATTCAGGCACGTGTAAATTCCCGCCAAACATTTTTTGTCTTATAATACCCAGCGCTGTTATTTCTTGTTTCATCAAAAAGTGTCTAGGGCATAACTGACGTATGCTATCGCTTGATGTTAGTGTGTACATGGGTCGTCTTTCCTTTCTTTTTGTTTAAAATTCGGTTTCAGGCACCTGTAAATCCACGCCAATGTTCTTAATGATACCCAGCGCGGTTTTTGTTGTATCATCTAAAGGTGTATAAGCTTATCTGCCGTGTATACTATCACTTGAAAAAGGTTTTTTTGGCAATGATTGTGTGTTCGTAGTTCTTTTCTGTGTCGCTAGGGATTTGGGTTATATATGAAGTGCTGCTTCTGAAATAAAATTAGTTGCGAGTGTAGCGAGTGTCGTGTTTTTCTTGTCCTCTGTGTCCCCGTCGAATTTGCGCTACTACACCATATGTCAAAATGATATCTCACCAACTATCCCAGCTCTCAACCCTACTGAGCTCCTCAAAAGCTATCAGCAAGACAGGGATTTTTATTGGCCCTTTGAGCTTTGATATGAAGATGATTTTATAAGCTTTTCGCGTGCGCCCTTTGGTATCTATAGGAGTTAAAATGTGCCTTTCTTCATTGTGTTCAAAAAAGAAAACGCGAGAGAAGAAAAACTGGAGAACGACAGCGTCGGTGTGCGTGCACCTCGCAAATCAGGCCAATTTTCATCGTCAGAAAATGTTGCTCGGCGCTCGCCGAAACTATTAAGAATTGTAAAATAAAATATCCTTTGCATTTAGTACTGAACCTCGCCTGCGTTTCTTCGACATGTCACTGACTCGCGGAGGAGGACTGTTCTTGCAGAGTTGTGCCACAGCGATGAATAGCAACATCGAGTATGAAAAGTCATGTATCGTAATAGGAAAAGTCTGCTCTTCACTTTAAAAGCGCTATTTCTCGAGAAAGAATCTAAACGGAAGAAAGGAGAAAAGGACAGCAACAGTTAGAACACAAGTCCGGGCGCTTTGTCAAATCCTGTACAGCTTGCACGCGGAGCAAAGGACAGCGACAGTTAAAACCCACGCCCGTGCGCTTTGTCAAATTCTATCCAGCTTGCACGCGTTTTAAATGCGAAGCGTTTCTTAGCGAACTTCGGCGACTTCGAGCATATCTATCTATCTATCTATCTATCTATCTATCTATCTATCTATCTATCTATCTATCTATCTATCTATCTATCTATCTATCTATCTATCTATCTATCTATCTATCTATCTATCTATCTATCTATCTATCTAGCCACCTACAACTTTTTGCTCTCCAGATGGTACCGTTTATGGGATTTACACCAAAATTGGTATGGCATAACATGAGTGTATCGCGAACATGAGTGACTGCTCATGTCATGAAAATCATGACTAGCTTGTCATGAACGACATGAATTGCAGGCGATAGCCGTGGTACTCCTGCGGCCGTTTCCTTAACTTGATATATCCAAGAACTGGTATGATGAGACATTTCTGCATGACCAACATAAATGACAGGTGGTAATACGAAAATCATGACGTGCCTGTCATGACAACATGATTTACATGTCACGCCTATGGTGCGCTGACAGCCCTTTCACTAGCTTGATATACAGCAAATTTGGTATTGCGTGACGTGACTGTATGACGAACGTAAATGAGAAGTGGTAATATGGAAATCATGACATATCATCTGCAACATGACTTACATGCCACGCTCATGGCACGATTGCTGCCGTTTCGCTAGCTTGATATGCACCAATTTGGTATTGCGCGGCATGACTTTATGAAGAACATAAATGACAAGTGGTAATATGGAAATCATGACATATCATGTGCAGCATGACTTGCATGCCACTCTCATGGCACGCTCGCCGCATTTTCACTAGCTTGATATACACGAAAATCGGATATTGCGTGACGTGACTGTATGACGAACATAAGTGACAGGTGGTGACATGAAAATTGTGACATGGAAGTCATGTACAAAGCCATTTACATGCCACGCTCATGGTGTGCTTGCGTCCAGTTCGCTAGCTGGATATACCAAAATTTCTATTACGTGACGTGACTGTATGACGAACATAAATGACAGGTCCTACTTTGTTAATCATGACATGCATGTTATGTACAGCATGATTTGCTCCTTGCTGGCTGCTTCACATTACATCGATTCGCACAATGGGTGGGATCTGCAGGGTTTTTTTTTTTCATTTATTTTATGGGAAGCATTTTTGACGAAGCTTTCAGGAGGTCTCGCGATACCTTGGCACTTCTCGCTAAGTCTCGTCATATTTCTGGTTCTCGTCTTAAGAAAAGTAATAAGTCTAAGATTTCACTCCACGTAAATATAAAATCAAGTTATATAGGTTACCGTATTTTATTTTCAGGATACGACAGATGCTGGAGATATTCATTGGCTGTAAGATATTACCGACACTTTGATTAGGCCCAAAGAGGGCACTTCAGGGCAGTGCAGGACACTTACAGGGCACTTAAAACTACGAACAAATTATTATTATTATTAAGTTTGTATACACAGAAAACACGAAGACCACCTAGAGGGGCAGAACGCCTGCCTGCTCCTTCGGGAAGCAGAAACACAGAGGAAAGGAAGATAGGAGGGAAGAAAAAGAGAGAGAGAGAAGAGGAAAGAAAAAACAAGCAAAACAAATAACACACAGTAAAACTCGTTCTTGGCCTAGTGTGTTAGACGCACTTGAAATCAAAAGGTTGCGCAAAAATTGGACATGTTCACAAGCAAGGGGACAGGGACAAGCGCTTGTCCCTGTATCTTCGCTTGTGAACGTGTCCAATTTTTGCCAACCTTTTGATTTCAAGAGAATCGACATTTGGGCTAGTTGGTTGATATGCATGGTATAGCTGTTATTAAGCGCACTTCAACGAAGACAAACGAGAAAGGAACACAAGACAAGCGCTTACTCGCAACTGAAAGATTTATTGAAAAGGAAGAATATAAATACACCAAACAAGAGATCAACGCATGCGTGTCAAGGCAAAAGGACAGCCATGGCAAAACGTGAAGGGTCAGTTAAGAGGCGATCAGTGCGTCAGCCAACCTTCGGTGTTCTTACATGAAAAGGAGTTTGCCTTTCTTGATAATGTTTCGTGATAGTCTATCTGCCTTAGTTAACTGACCCTTCACGTTTTGCCTATGGCTGTCCTTTTGCCTTGACACGCATGCGTTGATCTCTTGTTTGGTGTATTTATATTCTTCCTTTTCAATAAATCTTTCAGTTGCGAGTAAGCGCTTGTCTTGTGTTCCTTTCTCGTTTGTCTTCGTTGAAGTGCGCTTAATAACAGCTTTTGATTTCAAATAACACACAAATTTTACAAGAGACCAAACATAAGGAATATGACATATTTTCTATATTTCATAATGCCAAGTGCACTAAATATGGGAAGAATGAAGTACGTATGTTTGTGCATTGAACGCACCTAAATATTTCAGTTGGACAACAAAAAATATTAAAGATACACCTTCTAATATAGCAATATTTAAAAAAAGAATAACATATCACCACAATAACAATACTGCAAATGCCGAATGCCTTTATACAATTGTGTACTACAAATATAATGAAGGTGGTAGGAGTTTATACACCTATAAAATTGCTGGATCCATGTTTCGGTGTCATATAATATCTGACAAAATTGTGAAATGATTTAAGAGGGTGTTGAGGCGAGCTCGTTGGTACGGATCCATAAGAATACGCAGCGCTAAAACGACACAACACACGGCGAAAACAAGGAAGGCGCTGACTGCCAACGTTTGTTTATTGTGCGTTTAACAAATATATAAAGGGCAAAAAAAAAGGGAATGGGAAACTGGGAAGGAAGAGAACTTGTGCGCATGGGTATGACGATGACTTTGGAATAAGATGTTTATGATTATTGGCTGAGATAGCGGTGTCTGTTAGGGTGAGCGAACAGGCACTGACCCATTGCGCGCCTTTGCACATCATCGTGTAGCTCTCAAAGATTTCACGTACTGCGTTGTCCTTATATCTGCGCAGCATTTCTGCTTTTAAATGCGAATGCATTTCTTAGTCGGGCTATGTCTGGCGCATCCGGCGTTGTCCGCGTGCCTCTCCGCTCTCACTCCCTCTCCCATAGCAACAGCTGCGGGCGCGCGCGCTTATCCTCGCCCCTAGCAACCGGACCATGTGGTGCGAGAGAGTGTAGGAGAGGGTAGGTGCAGTGCTTCGCCGCTCCTTCTCTCGCCGTTCGCTCTCTCTCCTCCCTGCGCCCCACTCTCCCGTCCGCTCGCGCCTCACTCTCGACCGTTCGCTGGCTGGGCGCCTCTCAAGGCGATGGCAGAAGTCCGTGCATTCGCATTTCCTCACGATTCCCTTCGGGAAGGTGGGGGCATTTTTTTCCAGCAGCGGAGAGCAGCCACAATCTGCACAATGGATAGCTAGATTGCTACCGTGCTTATTCTTGACGTTGTGTCGGTGCTCCCGTAGACGATCATTAAGACAACGTCCAGACTGGCCGAAAACACTACATTCACACCCGCTCTTCCAGCGGCTTTCTTAATTCGATGTGAAACTGCATGAACATAAGGAATGACAGTCAACTTAGATCTGTCGAGTTGAGGCCACTCTATTTCTTTGGGGCCTCTGATGTCTCTGACCAAGACCTCCGTTAACGTGGAGAGGAGGGGTTCCGGGAACCCACCGTCACGGAGACGCTTGAGTTGGGCATCGAAGCTTTGGTTGACTCTGTGTAGGCAGCTGCGGATGAGGGCATTCTTCATTGCTCCGAGTGCAACAGCACGTTTAACTGTTCTAGAATGTGCCGACGAAAAGGGCAGAAGTTGCTTCTTGGACCGGGGAGCATAGGCCCAGCAGATGTGTTTGCGTCCAAGGTGGAGTTCGAGATCTAAAAAATGCCCCCCGCCTCCCCGAAGGGAATCGTGAGGAAATGCGAATGCATTTCGCGCGCGCTTCACTCCATTAATATATGGTGGTTGTGGTTCGAAGAAGGAAAAGGCGCCTAATTTATGCAGCCTGGTCGGGAGCACGGCAGAGCGCCTGTTTTTTTTTTTGCTTTTTTTTTCTTTTTTTTTCTTCTTTTATTTTTTTTATTTTTTTCTTAATTTTCTTTTGTCCTTCTTTTTTCTTTTTTTATTTTTTAAAATTTTTTTTTCATATATAGCTCCGCCGAGCTCCCGCGATGCGAGCGCCCTCACGCACCAGAGCGCGCTCCTCCTCTCCACTCACTATAACACCTGCCGAGGCCACCGCGGACAACGCCAACGCCGGATGCCTGACATAGCCCGACTAAGAAATGCATTCGCATTTAAAACTGGGGATGCGTAAAGCACGCAGCGATGGAGCGGTGTTTCCTACTGGAACATGCCAATCGCTGCTAATGTGCAATGAGAGACAGAAGACTCCGACTGGACACAGAGACTCGCAGTCCGCTTTTAGTTAAAGCGCACGCTGCGAATTTTTATTGTTCAACAACGCACAGAAGAAATCTCCCACCGGCACCACCTTGGAGGTCAAGATCCATTGCCATATATACGGGGTGGCCAGTGAACGGTTGTGCAGCGCGAGCAGTCGGTTTTTTCAACCAAGAAACTCGCTAGCAGACGCTGCCTGTGTCGGCGTCGCGAGGCGAGAGAGGGAGAGGGGGGGGGGAGCGTAGGATAGGAGAGAGAGAGAGAGATGGGGGGCGCGCATGCGCAGTGGGAGTGTGGACGCCGTGGGCAGAGATGCCTAGAGAAGAGAGGGGGGGGAGCGTAGGAGAGGAGAGAGAGGTGGAACGCGCATGCGCAGTGGGAGTGTGGACGGCGCGGGCAGGGATGCCTAGAGGAGAGAGGGGGGAGCGTAGCAGGGGAGAGAGGAGGGGAGGCGCATGCGCAGGTGAGGGTGTGGTTGCCGCGGGGAGGGATGCCTAGAGGAGGTTTTTTATTTTTATTTTTTTTGAAAGGGTTTGCGCATGCGCAGTAAGGGTGGTCATGCCGCACACCCCGCCCCCGGATTAAGCTTCGCCATAAGATGCTTCACATCTAACACCTGCCGACGCGCACACCTCCTCAACCTATCCTCCTCCTCCTCCTCCTCCTCCTCCTCCGCGGACAACGCCGCACAACGCCGGATGCCTGACATAGCCCGACTATGAAATGCATTCGCATTTAAAAGCGGATGTGGCCCTCTACGGGAAGTTCTTTGGTGAAGGTTAGGTCGTGATAAGTCAGCGCCCGTCCTTGTTTTCGCCGTGTGTTGTGTCGTTTTAGCGCTGCGTATTCCTATGGGAAATGATCATCTCGCTAAAGTACACTTTCCAGTGTTGACATAATCTGTTATTTATTTGCGAGTAAGTATCACAGTTCAACTAAACAACATATTTTTACGTTGAGTGATTTTTTCAGAATTATTGATAAAGTGTACTTAAAATACTGGAACTTGCAATAATTTCGAATCGCAGTAATATTTTACTGCTCAACGTTTCAAGTTTCAGTATGTTAGTTTTGTCGTGGCACCAAACTCCAATAATTCAGGCGAGAAAGGAACAGGGCGTGGTATATTTTCAGTTTCCCCTTCGTGGGTTATATGTGTTAACAACGAGATTTTACGCCAATTATGCAATTCTGTTGTTTCCGCTCGCTCGGTATATATTTATCGGTTCGTGCGAAAATAAAATATCATTCAAATAGCACTGTGTCCTTGTCGGTTTTTCTTTTACGTTCTTGTATGTCGTGCTTACACTTCGCGTATGCAAACCAACTAGCCGACCAACGTGTTTTAGCAAACAGACACAAGAAAGGTAGAAAAAAACGTGTTAGAGAACTAGCACAGCGAGAGAGACAAAAGGAGAGACAAAGAAATAGAGAGAAAGTGAGAACTCACTCCTTCCCACGTCCCACACCAGCACAGCGCATGCGCTTCTCTCCCCCCTATTTATCGCCTCTGCTACGCTCATCCCCTTTCTCTCCTCTAGGAATCTTCAACTCTAGGGAGCGGTGCCCGCGTCCTACAGCCCCACAGCACATGCGCGTCCCCTCCCCCCTCTCTCTCCTCTCCTACGCTCACCCCCCTTTCTCTACTCTAGGAATCCTCTACTCTACGGAGCGGCGCCCGCGTCCCACATCCCCACAGCGCATGCGCGTCCTCTCTCCTCTCCTACGCTCACCCCCTTTCTCTCATCGAGGAATCCTCTACTCTACGGAGCGGCTCCCGCGTCCCACATCCCCGCAGCGCATGCGCGTGCCCTCCCCCCTCTCTCTCCTATCCTACGGTTCCCCCCCCGTTCTCTCCTCTAGGAATCCTCTACGGAGCAGCGTGCACGACAGGTGGTGCGAGAGCTGCATACTCCGCTGGGGGGCGCCACGGTAGTTCCGCGGTATGAAAATGACGGAGCGCGTTCGCCTCATTCTCTCTCCTGTGCAGCGCCGCGATGAGCGCCCAGGCCGCTACCGCGAAACGGAGGCGGCGACGTTTCTCCCGCTCAAGCTAACCATCTCCCCGCTGATTCGCATCCACACATGGTTCCCTTTAGCGAAAGATGGGGAAGTTTTTTTTATTATTCTTAAGGCGAATACGTTAGATCCCTCATGAAACCCGAAAATTAGTCATCGGCGTCGGCATCAGCTGCGTGAACACCAGTGCTGCAAAAAATAATCTTGCGATGAAGCCACCGATCACCAAAATTGATGGAGTAATCATGACGTCACGTAATGGCGTCAGCGCATGACGTCGTTTGGTGGGCTGATCGCAAAGACAGTGTAAAATTAGGTGAGGTACAGAAAGCTTGCGTTGCCTCCGATGCCGGAGGCAGTGCAAAACCACGTCGGGTGCAGAAGGGGCTAGATCAATGCATCGACTGACAAGAAGATGGCCTTCCGAGTCACCTACGACGATTGCCATAACGGACGGAGGGGAATTTTTTCTCATGATTTATTGCATCGAGTAACTTGACGACGCCAGGGTCTGAGAGAAGCGCACGTACACTATCTGTAGATATGACGAAGCGTGCATGCTGGCGTCAATAACGACAGTGTCGTTAATCTAGATTTCAATAACAATGGACTCAGGCAATTGCCATGTAGAAGACGACCCAGAGCAGGTAGGCATGATTATGTTTGATTACCCTGTTGAAGCGTTTGCTATATATTTCGTAAACATCATCTTATCAGGACAAGTGCCGTACAGTGAATGACGTATTTCTCGTAAAAACATGCACATGTCACAAAGATAGAATTAACAGCGCGAACACGAGACGAAAAAAACGCGAGGACGGGCGCTGACTGCCAGCTTATTATTTATTAGACAAAAACAATTATATATACATACAAAAAAAATGTATAGCAAGCATGATCATAGATTGTGGCGTACTGTCTCTGGATATATTAGACAAGGACATCTGCAACCTGACGTCACGTAACTAATTTAAATGTCACCTAATCTTATTTCACGCATGTTATTTTTCTTTCGTAAGTTTTCCAGTGGAAACTCACAGGTTCCCATATGCATTTGCCTATGACCACTCGAAGGCGAAATCAGTCATGTTTTTTTGTCAGTCCGATCGTTCCCCGCCCCCCCTCCGAAAGCCTTCTGCACCTGACGTGGTCGGAGGCATTGCAAGCTTTCTGTAGCACACCTGATTTTGCACTGCCTCCATGATCGGCCCACTTTTGACCAAGCGACGACGTCACGGGATGACGTCATCACGATAGGTCACTTTATGTGACGTCATGATGATTTTGCGATTTGTGAAGTCACGATAATTTTTTCGTATCCCTCGTGCTGACGCCGGTGACGCTGACGGTCACTTTTGACGTTTGGTGAGGCATCTAAGTCCTTGAGCATTTGTTTACACTGCTTTATCTTTTATGGTTAGGTGTGGCATTCAAGAAATCTGATTCCTTGCGCATTGGAATGGCCGACAACGCTCTCTGCGATGCCTGTCATTGCGAGGAGACGCTACGCCACATCATATGTGACTGTCCGGTATATAATGTTCAGAGACAGTCACTGGCGTCCGTTCCAGCGCACCTTGACTACAGACAAACGTGTGTTGAATCTGTTCTTGCATGTCGTCGACAGAGGAGATCGCAGCTGAAGGCGACCGAGGAACTACTGTTTTTAAGAAAAACAGGGCTTGGACAAGCCGCTGTGACACTGATTTCTCGTACCACACCGGAGTGATGGACTGTGACTGACTGCGTGTTTCTGTGTGTGCTGTGTTATGTGCTATCTTTCTTTCTCTTTCCACTCTTTTTCTCTCCCTCTTTCAATCTCCCCCATCCCGTATCCACGTGTAGGGTAGCAAACTCGTCACCAGTGTTGAAGATTGGGCGAGTTGGTTCGTCGTATTTGAACTGGTATTGCGCATTATGGTAAAGAAGAAACGGCCGAGCAGATCGGACACAAGAGGACATAGCGCTCTGTCCTTTTGTGCCGATCTGCTCGACCGTTTCTTCTTTACGATAATGCGCTATACCAGTTCAAAAAAAGTAGCAAACTGGTTATCCTGGGCTGGCTTAACCTCCCTGCCTTTTCCTTCTCTACCATTTCTTCTTTCTTCTGATATGGCAATTAGCGGCATGTTTTATTTACTTTCGTAATGTAACACATCCGTTTCTGCGAGAGGTAATTTGTCGCCGTCTCTCACTCGATTCACCTTCCCTCATTATTTCTTGATTCGTGGAAAATTTCGCGCTCTATGAGTTTCGAAAAACTAGCAGTTGTTCCGTGTACGACCACAACCCATGAGCGAAGCTCCTTAGAAATGGGACGCAAACGACTATGTACGTTTTGAAACTGTTGGCGCCGTCAACGCTTAGATTCGGCCTCTCTAGCACGTACGGCAGGATCCTGTCGGCGTGGCCGTTGTAGCTCCGCTGGTCGTGCTTTAACCGCAGGATCCTGTTGCCGGGCTCGTCTTGCTGCCGCTGCTCTGGCTTTGCGTTCCGCATCCTTGCCAAGCTGCTTATCGTCTTCATCATCACGTTTACGTTTCTGAGGACGACTATCCATGTTCTGTCAGCAGCCCTAAGTATTCTCAAGTGGGTCCCTATTTTATATATATATATATATATATATATATATATATATATATATATATATATATATATATATATATATATATATATATATATATATATACAAACATGGTTTTTGGTTAATTTTACTGTCGTTTATAAACGCGAACTGTTTTTCCGCCGCGCTCCTTTTTTTCGCGCCGGCGTCGGGTGGGGAGAGCGTCTTCTACTACCTTCGACAAAACGCCCGTAGTGTGCTTGAATGGTGGTAGTCATTTCACAATCCACGATAAAGGTGGTGAAAGTGAAGACGACCATTATAAGCAGTTGTGCACACAGCTTATTTCTTTTATTTTAACCTCGCATTTCTGCTGCGCTAGAACCAAACCTCTCGGCGTTCGGCGCGCGCGGCGTTTCATTGTCTTTCTGCGCCGGCGCCGCATCTATGTTGCAGGGAGCTTCAACGGCGACGGCGGGGTGCGAGCCTAAGAAGCTTCCCTCCTAAAAATTGTTGATGCCTTACTATTTCTGCTAGCAAGATTTTCTATAACCGATTTATTAGCGCGAGCAGACAGAAGTTGGCGAAGGATGTTATTGATATTTGCTTTCCAATCCCACTATATCGGGCCCCGCACCCGTGCTTGCGTACAGTGAATATATTTTAAATGTATAAGTACATTGCAGCTGCGATGCAAAGCAAATGTAGAAAGAGAACACTTAAGGCGTTCCGTGGTTCGAAGCTTTGTCAACACGGCCGAGGGGATCTGCTCGTCATTACAGCTGCGGGAAGGAGGCAAGGGAGAAAATAACCCGCGACCTCGGTGCGATCGGCCACCACCCAGAGGATTTTATCCGACAATACCTCTGCAGGAGGAAAGACGGGTAAAACATGACGACATCTGCGGCTCCTTAACGGCGCTGTGTGTCACTTCTCTTCATTACAAACGCCAGCGAGGTAGTAGTCCGTATACTCAGTGAGGCAATGGTCGACGTCGCCTACAAGCCGTCCACCATCATCTCCAGCTTTATCCCTCAGCCCAAAGGCCGCGCACCTGCAGAAAAAGCGCAGGGTGTGGTGCAAAAGATTACTTGCACCGACCGATTTGCCTCGTGAAGTGGAAAAACTAAAAACTTTCTACAAAGACTTCGGCAACACAAGAATGATCTTCGTCTACTGAACAGTGAACGTGCCTGCAGTGGCAGAACACGGCGAGTTGTTTGACCCCCGGATAATTCCGGGCCGGTACGATGGTCCTGAAAAAGGGAAACAGCCTCCGAGTGCCTCGTTCTGGAATATTGGAATACACAACAGGAAACATCAACCGGATCACGAGTGCTGCTCACTCCTGAAGAAGCCTGCCAAACTTTGAAACGCCGGGTATATAAAATAATGTTAAGATAGAGTTTTCTCTCGCCCTTTAAGTACTAATACATAAGCATTATATAGCGATAAAAGTAGGTGCCTTATTTAAATCTAGAGTAGTATACCGTACTTATTTGTTTATAAGTGCTGCTAAGCTTAGACACCGGTATGGAGGGGGCTACGTTCACAGTACCACATACCTTTGCTCAATTTTTGAGCAATCGCATTCCTCTAAACGCGTAAGGGCAATAGCTGTATGTGCACATGCATCATAACTTCATATTTTGGTATTTAAAACAGGTTATTTCATTCAGATTAATCTGCTTTTCAAGTCAAAATCCGTGCAAAGCCAGAAGAATGAAGCTTAGTCAAATCCATCTACCCATCACTGGAACACCCATGCCAGATGCGGAAGCCATACACGCAAGATAACATAACGAAATATTAACGGGTTCAAAATAGGGCGTTAACATTTTTTTTTATTTATACTGCAGAACGCAGTCGGCAAGAAGTCTCAGAACAAAAGCTGCTATTCTTACCATGCAGGAAAGAGTGCACGTAGACAGAATGTAATTCTTTTTTCAGACATTAGATGCAATTTACGAAACAGAGATAGCAAAAACTTCAATCCTAGACACATCACATTCGCGGACAAAGCACGACGAGCACGTAAAGCCTTCAGCCTTCAAAGCTTAACACAAACTCCTTTAAACATTCATTTATTGTAGCGGCTGCTGATACGTGGAACAAGTAGGCGAGTGCTGTTATACTGCATAACGATGTCAAATCATTTGAGGAGGCATTGTTGAGCGAAATCGTCTTTTTAACTTACTGCCACTTTCAAATGCTAAACTATGAAGTGTTATACCCAAGTGTAATTGCTTACTCACTTGTGTTCTGCTGAGTTGTGCTGTAACGCATGTATTGCATGCTAGAATTTTGTTTCTTTTTGTCCTGTACGGTAATAGTTATGATAAATCAATCAATCAATAAAATGTCAATGCTGGCCGAAGCGCCTCGCCTGCAGCCCTCTCCTAAACACATTATTCTGTTTTGTTATGAACTGTAAATATCCCCTCTTTTTCTTTTGCTTTCAAGCACTTATTTTTTTCATTTTCCCCTGAGCTGCATTCTAATCTCGCAACCCAATGCATCGCTTTCAACCCGATTAACAGACTCTGCAACGCCTCCTAATCCAAAGGCTGCCAGTCCAAGTTGGAAAGTGGACCCGCCGTCTTCAGTTCCCAATCCTGAAGCTCTCCGTTGTTAAAGAGTCATCTATTTTGAACTGTGATAAACGAGATAGATTGAGAACGAGGGAGAATGATACAGTTGGAATGGTTGCAATACGCAATCGCCTGTCGATGCACTTTCAGCCAAGCAACACAACGACTGTCCACGTCCCGCGTCTCGTTGGAGGAAAGAGGAGGAACGAAGTCAGCACGCTCGAAGATCGAGACAACTTTCTCTTTGCATCGAGGCTTGCGAAAACAGGGCCGCATTCCTCCAACCGTCACACCTGCTTTGTGGATCACTAGTACTGCGATACCATCTCACTGCTAGTCGTCACTAAAAACATAGATACAAATAGCATGGATTCCCGGGGCTGGCATGCTTTCGCAGTTCACTTTCCTTGAGGTACCTCGATCGAAACTTTCAAAGAAAAGTAACAAAGTGATTTCACGAATACTGTTGAAACGTACTTCATAGAAATGAGAGGCTCAGAAAAAGTGAGAACATTGCCTCAAGACATTCCAAGGAGTGCAGGCACGTAAAAAGAATGCCAGTAAGAGGACACGGTTCGTGAAACAGAAAGATAGAGAAGGTCAAAGGCACGGAGGAGGGCGTATATACTCGAATCAAAGAAAACATGCTGGGCAGCGGAAATAAGGCAGAGAACATTTCGGGAGTCTCCAGGCCACCATTCTTGCTCCAGAAACTGTGCGCCAGGGCGCGGCCGCGTTTAATAAAGTCTGCGGCAAAGCCAGCCTCGGAGGAATAATAGAAGTGCGCCGGCAGGAGTGAGCCGGCGTGGTAACAGTAGATACTAAAAATAACTCGGCTTCTCGGGGATCCCTGCCTTCCTTGCCTGGAATGCACTTTGTGAAGTTGCTTTGTTGAGCGCCTTCCTATTGGCGTATTTTTATGTGCGTCTTCTCGACTTCTGGAAGATATTCGAAGGTATACTGCGCGGCCCTGAGAACTTTTTCAGGGGAATCCACTGGGCAGCTGTTTCCACTCTTTACACGATACGTTTTCTTCCTTCGAAGGTATTGCATCCTACTGCACCGGGGAAAGACTGCTGTACCTTTCAACATATGTCTCTTCTGAGACCAAATACAATGTTCGAGAACAGCCAATAGCGTGTTCAATAGCAGCAATGGTGCTGTGACATCAAACCTGTCAGCTCAGTGCCAGCAGGAGCACCGTTGTGGTTGGGACTATTGTAGGCCTTTTCTCAACAGGCAATCACGAAACGGTGATACGGCGCGCTGTGCAAAACTATTTATACGCCTACGTATTGTGTCCACATAGCAATTCGCGCTTTTCAAGTCTAAATAACAGTGATAATGTTGTTGGTGTTTCTGCTCACCTTTTCTCGAAACTGACCCGGAGGTCTGGCTAATAACTTCGTTCATGAGGTACGCGAATTGTGTTTCTTACCTGGCGTTTTACGGAATCTATTCTTTGCGTATGGTTGTATTCAACAGAGAAAAGCGTCCTTACGTAACAGCGCAGATGATGGGGTGGGTTCGAAGACGATGTACGATAAGCTCTCTATTCATTTAGAAGTGTAGAGTTACCCAGATTAGATGGTGAAGGTCAAGGCAAAAATTCTCCAAAATTATGCTTTTAACGTGCGTAAAACAGGAAACAACAGCATGAGGTAACTTTAATCATAGTTTTATTTGGCTACTATTTCCTGTTGAATTGCGATCGTTGATGTAGTTTTATTTATTTTGTTCATTGTGGATGTCGTAATGTTTCTACGTGTTCAAAAACTGTTTTGGTAGTTTCTTTTGAAGTCTTTCAATTTGCCCTGCTTGTGGTATCTGGTAATTCTACACGAGTTAACTTGTTGTTTTTCGAAGTGCTAAATTAAGTTCTGGGGTTGTATGCTCCAAAACCACCACGTGAATAGGAGGTAGCGGGGCCCTCCAGAACTTTGACCATTTAGTTGCTTAAGACCCAGCAATGCTTAACTACACTGCCGGTTTCAGATGTCACTCTTTTTAATATACTGCCGCTGTAGTCGGCAATCGAAGCAGTGTCATCGCTCAAAAGCGGAACGCCAGAGGCGGTATAAGCCACTATGTCGCGCTTTATCAAAAGTGGGTGATTATTTATTATGGCCAGTCTAACAAGGTTATTGATGTGGCTTCATGAGCTCACAGGTTAGCGTAGAACAAGCACACGCGCGCGTTGACAAAAATTAAGGCAGCTTTACACTAGTGGTGCCAAGGCCTGAAGAAAGTGCGGAGCTGCGCAGCCTTATTTGTTTCTTTTCAGTTTTCTCTTTCTTCCCTCCTCTCTTTCTTTCCTTGTTCTGTTTTTCCTTTTTTTCTGTGTTTTTTTTTCTCTTTATTTCTAAGCACTTCTATATTTGTTCCTATGTTTTTCCTTTCGTTCTCTCTTTCTCTACTTCTCACTTGCTTCCTCTTTCAATTTTTATACGTGGTTCGTTGTCTTGTTTCCCTAGTAGTAATGTCCGACCTTAATATCATAATCGAGGCACTCGAAGAACAAGAGGAAGAAGACTTGAGTTAATATCATCATCAAGGCAGAACACGGACAGCAAAAACAGGAAACAACACAGGGTGATGCGCAGCAAACTAAGAACTACTTTATTTCGAGCATGTGCAGAGTTATGTAAGAGAAAGATGAAGTACGAAAAAAAGGGGGGGTGTGGGAATTCAGTGGTAAAAACAGAAGACAAAAAAAAACTAAGAAATTATATCAATGAATAAAAATCACCGACACGTGTCAAGAGTTATGTATACGGTGACAAGGCTTCCTTCAAAAATTTTATGAAACATGAGGACGCATCAAATAGCCCCTATTGCAGCCTTATCATCATCAAGGCGCTCGAAGAAGCAGAGGAAGAAGACTCCTCATTGGCGCGAGCGCGCGCTCAATATGCTACAGCTGGCTATGCTATGTGTGATTTCGCCTGCGTTACGCCAAGCGACGGTCACAGTATACGACGGCCTGGCCCCTTAATGTGCTCTGCACTTAAAAACAAGTGCACATGGCGCCGCGTCCTACCTTCTCTGTCCACGTCTGTGTGCACGTGCTTTCTTTTAAATGCGAAGCATTTCTTAGCGAACTTCGGTGACTTTGAGCGTACCTATCTATCTATCTATCTATCTATCTATCTATCTATCTATCTATCTATCTATCTATCTATCTATCTATCTATCTATCTATCTATCTATCTATCTATCTATCTATCTATCTATCTATCTATCTATCTATCTATCTATCTATCTATCTATCTAGCCGCCTACGACTTTGTGCTCTCCTGGCCGTATCGTTAGTAGGATTTATACCAAAATTGGTATGGCATAACATGACTGTATGACGAACATGAACAACTGGTCATATCATGAAAATCATGAATAACTTGTCATGGAAAGTATGATTTACACGCCATGGCCGTAGTGCGCCTGAGGCCGTTTTCTTAACTTGATATATCCAAATCTTGGTAGGATGAGACATTTCTGCATGACCAACCTAAATGAGAGGTGGCAAAATGAAAATCATAACTTGCATGTCATGTACAACATGATTTACATGCCACGCTCATGGTTCGCTGACGGCCGTTTCGCCAGCTTGATATACACCAAATTTGGTATTGCGTGAGGTGACTGTATGACGAGCAGAAATGACCAGTGGTAATATGCAAATCATGACATGTCATGTGCAACATGACTTGCATGCAACGCTCATGGCATGCTCACGGCCGTTTCGCTAGCTTGATATACACCAAGTTTGGCATTGTATGACGGTGACTGTATGATGAACATAAATGACAAGTGGTAATATGGAAATCATGATATATGAGGTGCACCATGACTTCCATGCCATGCTCATGGCGCGCTCGCGGCCGTTTCGCTAGCTTGATATACTGCCTAATTTGATATTGAGTGGCGTGACTGTATGATGAGCATAAATGAGAAGTGGTAATATGGAATTCATGGCCTGTCATGTGCAACATGACTTGCATTCCACGCCTCATAGCACTCTCGTGGCCACTTCGCTAGCTTGATATACACTGAATTCAATATTAAGGCGAACGCCTTTAATGTCTCATGCTCACGTCCATCCGTCCGTCCGTCAGTCCGTCCGTCCGTGCCCTGGCACGGTGCCAGGTGGCGGCCGGGGCGCGCAAACGGACGCCAGTCGCGCGGGACTCTGCAGCGCTCGCGCTTTGCTTGCGTGGCGTCGCCGAGCCCAGCGTGTCTAATCACGCAAGGAGTGAGACGCGTGCATCGCGTTCCATTCTGACCGACCCCGTCTCAATGGGCACAGGCGTTCGCGGAACGCACTTTGGAATTTATAAAATGTGCGTCAATTTAAGCGCTGGGACGCGGATGGCGTCTGCACGATGCACAAAACGCGAGAATACGACCGCATGCGAAACGGACGCAGATTAGTATCGCGTCTCACTGCGATTCGCGGTAAAAAATTAAAAAAATGAAAACACGCACACATTCCGTCTGTGTGCCATCCCACTGAGAGTGTGAAACCAAAAGACATGGCATAGTCGGTCGAATTGTCACAAGCTTTCGCCGAACAGACTTCGGAATGTACAAAGTGTCCTTCAATTTTGCGTGACGTGACTGTATGACGAGCATAAATGACAAGCGGTAATATGGAAATCATGGCATGTCATGTGCGACATGAGTTGCATGCCATGCTCATGACACGCTCGCGGCCGTTTCGCTAGCTTGATATGCACCAAAATTTGGTATTGCGCGATGCGACTGTATGACGAACACAAATGACAGGTCCTAACATGTGAATCATGACATGCATATTATGTACAGCATGATTTGCTCCTTGCTGGCTGCTTCGCATTACATCGATTCCCAGAGTGCGTGGAATCCGCCGGTTTTTTCCTCTACATTTTATATGACAGTTCTCGTTGTTCTCCTTTCCGGTCGGGCGAGTCGCTTGTAAACATTCTTGTGCCCTATTTTGCTACCCTTTTCATTACACAGTTTATGATTCTGAATAATGTGTCAGCTTGTAGTCGGCATGTTGTCTTGTCTATTCACCAATTTCTCAAGCTTTGACCATGGAGTCAGTGCTGCTTATGCAATGCTAATATATTATCGGTACACCTTAATTCCTCACAAAGAAAGGCATCAAGCTCATGATGCTACATGATTCAGAGAAAATTCTGAACAAAGACCACAAGGCTGGCGCTCCGATAATGCTACATTTATGTAGGTGGAAGCATCAAACGGCACATCGAGCGTAAAATCCGGCGTTTGCAGCAGCGAAACGCTACCTAAATTCCGTCTGGCCGCGGCGCCTCAGACAGTTTGAAGGCGAAGCAGTGTTCATCGGTCCCGTTTGATGAGGCCGCTCTCAGGTAGCGGCTTGGGAGCCCTGCCGTTCACCAACGGGCAATCTGGGTGGAGAGCGGTCTTAAGCTTCCGCAGGTGACGTCTCGAAAATCCCGATGCCGCAACAACTCCGCTGAGAGGCGCACCAGTTGGCGGGAGTGTACAGCGCTCCGCTACGCGCGTCACCCTCGCTGTTGCTCTCTGAAGCATGCATCTATTTTTCTATCGAACGCTGACTGCTACAGACCAGACAGAACCACACAGGAAAAAGCTAAACTTCAACTGAGGTTTATTCTACATTAAATCACACCTATATACATTTGGATGCCCATACGCAGATGCCTCTTCACAGACAACGGCCTGACGAATTACCGCCGCCTAAGTTCGTCGCCTCCTTACACGTTGTCTCTGTTGGAATACAAAATGCATTTCCTTTATTGCCAACACTATGTACGTGCTGCTAACAGACATGTCACCTGCTCGGCGATTTTGAAGTGCTTCATCTATCTATCTTGTACTCCCACGCTATCTCTCTCTCTCATGCGTTTGCTGTCCGCTCGTTTCTTGTCCACGAAGGCTCTCGCGTGTGGTCCATTCTCGCCAAAATGAACGCTCTAAAGAATATTGATGTACAATATCTGAATGAATTCGGAAGAAAACACATTGAAGGTGGTCGGTTTCAAACACACGAACCCCAAGCTCTCAAACCGGGATTCTTAACCACTGGGCTTTAACCAGTGCCTCCTGATAGCATGCATGTGCCTTATACCTTAATGCAACTTGGGCCGAAATTCTGGCGGCACCACTTTCCTCATGATGAGCTTGACAAGGTGTGATGCAGGTTCCTTTCTTGCTTTTTTTTTCTCTCTTGTTTGGAATGGCTCTCTATGGCTGAGCCACTAAGAGTTTTATGAAAGGACAAAGCCGAGTGTTCAACACACACAAAACATTTTAATAAGATTAAAGCAACGAAAATTCGCACATTAACGAACACATCAAAAGGTTTCCTGCACACGGTAAAGAACTAAGCACACACGGAACTAAAGTTCAAAGCCTTAAATGACTACGTTTAGTCTTGACGCGGCTGAGTGGCGGGGCGGGCAAGAATGCAAGTTCCGTCTCACCAAATCGCGGCGGCTTGATTGGAGGACGAGATGTGGGCTGCTTGGTGCTGGCGATGAAACGGCGGTTGCTCGTTGACGCAGTCGGAAGACCGGATCAGCCCGACGAGGTGGCTCGGTGCAAGGCTCGGGCCCGAGGCCCAACTGCCCTTGATTTGCACGCACCGGGATCTGCAGGCCTTGGACTCGAACTCGCGAACCGTTGGGGCTCGCACTCCCTGGAAAGCGCTGTCCGGAGGCCCCGGGCCGGGTGAAGTCCTGAGGGGCTCGGGTTCGCCCCACCCGACTGCCCGTCTTCAGCGCCCGGATACGACCTTCCTCTTGACTTGCTCGCTTCGAACTCCCAGCTCTCTTCTCCGCCAGGCCTTGCCTCGCCCTGAGGTACACTTGTTTCCTCCTGATTGGCGTTGAGGAGCGCCGTGGTGACCAGCCATTGGCTCTTGTTTACTCTAATGTTTTATTTTTGCGCTCCGCGCTCTCTCGCGCGATGGTCCTCGACGTCGTCGTTGTTTAGGCGACACCGCACGTGCCCCCCAGTCTTCTTTGCACGTCGCGCACTTTTAAAACACTCGCTCACCTGCGCACCACACTCATCACACAAGGATCAGTTTGCTGAGAATAGAATGATGTGATTAAACTGAGCGAACAGGCTTGCTTCCAAGGAGACGTCGCACGCGGTCCGTAGTCTCCTTCTCGCATCTGCAGGGTGCGCCTTCCAGCCCTCGTTGGCCGCGGCTTCCTCCTTTACTCGAAAAAAGAAAGTGGAGTATTTGGGGTGGGGATTACTTTTGCTATGAAACAACAAACGTAATCCGGCTTGCTCGCGTTCCCTCCCGTAAAGCAAGATAGTAGGTTGCGTGCAGGGACGTATCCAGGGGGGAGGGGCTTATGGGGCTTCACCCCCCCCCCCCCCCCCCCCGAAATTTTTTCATGCTGTCATGCGCCGCCGACCAAAACAGCCACCTGCGCCTCAAATCATCCCAGATTTTTCTAGAATTGCTTTTCACAGTCCGACCAGACAGTTTGGTGCGAACATTGCTGATCCCTGGCGAACACACACACACACACAAACACACACACACACACACACACATATATATATATATATATATATATATATATATATGTGTGTATTGTAATGTAATAAGAGAGGGACAGACAGCACCCTTGGTGCGGGCCAGCTGTTCTATTGTGACTTCGTTCTCTTCTGCCTCGAGGCTAGCCGAGCTCGCGCCAGTGCCCGAGCGCCGCTCTTGCTTCCTTACGCTCGGCCACGCTGCGACATTGAAAGGCCAGCTGCGAAATCGCCTCTGAAGGGCGGCATTGACTGTTGCGTGCCGGTCTGTCTCGGCCACGCAGCGACTTGATCTGATGAGGCGCCAAGTGATGTCTCTAGCGGGCCGGTGCTGGCTATGCCTGGGTGGTCTTTCTTCGGCACGCCACGGCGTGCCTTGCTGAGGTGTCAGAATATCAGGGGGCCGACACTGACTGCATCTTTCCAGCTGCAGCTCCTGGCCAACGTTGCGACTTCTCTGGGAAATTTGATGATGATCGCTCTGGCGGTCGACATTGACTATGTCGTAGTGGCTGCTGGTCTCGGCCACGCTGGCATCTGGCATGTGGAACTGCCGATGATGACTCAGGAGGGCGCGTCAGTAGTCGGACGCGTCTCCGCAGCTGTGAAAAAGTGCATCCGCTTCGCGTCGATGCACTATCACCACGCGAGCAAGGCGAAATATACAGCGCTGCCGAAACAGGGGCGTCCATTGTTTCAGGGCTGAGCAGTAAGGACATGTGGAAGTGGCCCAATAGTTGTGGTCTTGTCTCAAAGAGAGGAGTAGAATGCATGGGACATGTCTTCCATGTGTTTAGTCGCGTCGGTCGAATTACATTCCTCGATCCCAACCAGCACGCGGTGACCGTCCACACATTGGGGTGGTGACAGCTCTCGAGTCTGCGGTAGCTGTCCCGGTGGGCCTGAGAGCACGTTGATGGTTGTGGTGGACTTGTCCGGTTCCTTGACTTGGAGCTTGTCAGGCACTGAACTATCTGGAATGTACATGTCCTCGCGTGCTGGTGAAGGTGGAGGCCGCATCACCAACAGCTGGGGCTTGTGGGTGGTATATTTTCCTGGTGGGGCGGGAGTCGCGGAATCCGAAATGTGTGGCATAGAGCCCTGCTCGCGGCCGGTATCGGTGTCGAGCGCGTCTTCTTCCGCGTCTGCGATTTTGTCTTGCGCAGGTGCTCCGGGGAACCGAGGGGTAATCTAAGTACTTCCCCTCGCAAACTCTTTCTCCGAAAGAGGGCTGGTTGGCGGAGGGTAAAGCTGCACCGTCGGGACGATGTCCTTCCCGAGCTAGGGTGCCGAGAGGTGCACTCTCGAGGTGGTTAGTCGCAGAGCTCCCATCCGCGGTAGAGCCTGGGTTGACAGGGATAGGGTCGGAGGTCTGGAAAAGCGGGCGAAATACATACGTCAACCTGGCCACACCATTCCGGCCAAGATTGTTGTCTGATGCCTTCGTAGTTGTGCCAGGCTTTGGCAGCATCGCGAAGGCGGTCGATGGCCACCAGCCATTTTCGATGGTCCGGCCAGGCATTGCGGGTGCCGAGAGCGTTTACCGTTTCGACCCACAGGACGGCATCGTCATGGAATCCTCGGAACTCCGGTAGTTCCGATGCAACCACTGATGGCAACGAGGAGTGCAAGGATCCGGAAGTTCGCACGGCGAAACGGTCTAGCTCCTGGGCAAGCAAGGACGTCGCCCGCATGACGTCCGTGCGTAGGTCGAGTGAGGAGCCGGAGGAACCAGTGGCGATGACCGCGGAGAAGGCGGGGGGCCGTGGTATTCACGCCGGCGGTTGAGACCCTGCAGTTTGAAGGCGCGAAGCTCTGAAGTTGTTGGGACAAGCGCACGGCTTCACAGATGATGCTCACAGCATCGTCGGGTGAGCCTCCTGGAGAACTATTGACGGGGGCCGCGGAATATTTTGTTGTAGCAGCAATCAGCGCGGCGATGTCATGAATCACTGAATCGTGGTGATAGTACCGTCGAGCCGCCGAGCAGGTCCTGGACGCCTTCCCCGGACGGTGCTTGTAGCGCCGGCAGGCAAGCGGGTGACGAGGAGGCTTGGACGCCGTCCTTGCCAAGCGGTGCTTCCTGCGGCGGCCGGCTTGCGGTTTCCATGCCCTAGGAAGCGAGGGCGGCGTTCCTGGACTGACGGCGCCGCAAGGCCGAAGACGGACGAGCACAGGCGGTTTCTGCCTTAAGGCTTCGTTCCCGACGACTGCGCCATTGTTTTGTAATAAGAGAGACAGACACAGTACCCTTGCTGCGGGCCGGCTGTTCTATTGTGACTTCGTTCTCTTCTGCCTGAGCTAGCCGAGCTCGCGCCAGTGCCCGAGCGCCGCTCCTGCTTCCTTACAACATATATATATATATATATATATATATATATATATATATATATATATATATATATATATATATATATATATATATATATATATACCGGGCTATGCAAACAGAGGCGTAGTGCCACGCAATTGACATTTTGCGACGCAACGACACGCTGATTAAAGGACTCCGTTTTCCCAGGCTGAACCCTGCTACCGTGAAGGAGTACCTAACTATTTTTTGACTAACTGGACACTCCGGATTAAGCTATAGAGACGGTATTGCGTATATACCTTCGAGGCGGGGACGTCTTGAACATGAAATTGTTATATCTTGCTGGCGGAGGGCCGAAAGAGAGGGTGGTCATTTGTGATGGCTAGCCAGGCACACTCTGTTCTTTTGCTTCTGTGCAGGCGGCAGAGAGTCGTTTTCGACAGAAGCGGCCGTCCTTTTACCTAATACCCCTGACACGCCGGCAAAAGTGCAGTACTCTGCAATAAGCCCCTTTCGTTGCTCTGAAGGACCCTTTGCAGAAAGAAGTTGCGGCGAGGACAGACGGCACGGTACTAAGTTCAATCAAGGGGTTCGTTGCCTGCACAATTACTTTTATTTATTTTATTTTATTTCACAATACTGCGGGCCATAACAGGCCTAAGCATGAGTAGAAAATTAAACAAAGCAAACAAGAAGATCAGTGTAAATAAAAAAAAATTATCTCCGCTTTCTTAAACGGCCGCCGCCAAAAAAAAAATAATAATAATAAGAGTGAGAGAAAAGGAAAAAGAGGCGATGGTAGTTAAATCAGCCGCAGAGAAAACATTGTAAAAAAGAAAAACTACGCATATGTGGCTTTTGTTGACGGCGCCCACTGTGCAGACTATGCACCACACTATTTACAAAGCAAAGGGCACTGCCGGAATTGACCATGACGGCATTAGCCACTTCATGCGGGCGTCCGAAGGGCGACGTTACTGCTTTTGCAGTGCATTTTTGGGGGGTTCACGCATATTTACTCCACACAGGGGATTACGCGGCTTCGATGGAGCCTCGATGGAGCGTTCGTTGAACGGCTGCATTGTTGAGTTCTGCACGTTGCGCACCAGAGCACCATTTACGTTCGAAAAGTCGATGCGGGATCTGCTTTTCCGGTAAGGAATATTGCTGGGAGGGAGATACTCCTTGATCATGTGCCCCTGCACATGAATGGCTTTCCGGAAGATGCCCGCTAACGTACGGGATTTTAGAGTGCCCGTGTGTCAGGTGTATAAAACAATGAAGTGACCGTGGGACGCGCAGGCCGGGAACGAAGACATCGGTCAGTTCCCATGAAGGAATCGCAGGTGTAGGATGCGTGCGACATATCTTTAAACCCTAAAATGTTCCAAAAACCTGGTTGATTCATGATTGTAAAAGATTCATTCTGACTTAACACAACCATTATTAACAAAATGCCATATAGGTGTCGTCACTAATGCACCGATGCACAGCTCTGCACGTGGTATGACTTCGAGCTAAGCAGTGCGGCGACACTGGCTCGTGAGCGAAGGTGGGGGGACAACTCCTGGAATCGTCGTTCATTCGTCTATACCCAGCGGCTTAAAACAACAACCGCGGCGCCCTACCTGACGTTTAGAAGGATGCATGCCACTGGTAGATCGGCCGATCTCCGCTCATTTGTTGCCTCTGTAGACTGAGAATGCCACTTGCATAGGGGGTGAAACGTCTGTTATTTTGTCAATAATTGTCGCGTTCAGTCGGAGTAAACCTTTTACAATATCTTTAGACGCCAGTAACGAAGGAACCTAGCCGTCCCTCTCACCTCTGATTAATAAGGGAGTGGCAAATTTAATTTAGGGAGGAGTTTGGGGACTATGACGTGCGCGTGACTGGACACATCGAGATCCCCCTTCCTCTATGGAGACTGTCAGGAGACGAACGGTTATTTACACCCAGGACATCGTCCAGCTAAGCGGTCTGTTCTGTTCCAGTATGACGTAGAAGTTAGTAACGTTGCCCAGTGTTGCCTGGCCGCCTAACCTTATCTGAACGACTAATTTATTTATTTATTTATTTATTTATTAAAGGTACTTTCAAGGCCCGTAGGCACTACAGAAAGGAGTGGTGTGAACAATCGTAATCGTAAATGCAGTTAAAAAATAATTTAAAAAAAAATTACAGGGCATCATGTACGGCGAGCTTGAAGTCTGTTTGGTCCGTTAAACAGGCGATGGAGGCCGGAAGGTGGTTCCAGGTGGCGCTTGTCCTTGGCACAAATGAATCATTATACAGTCTGGTGCGACAGGATGGTAGGCCCACCTTAAAGCGATGATCGGTCCTTGGTGAAATGAAGTGTGGTGGATGAAAGAGGGCGTCCTTCAAATGGCTGTTATAATGATAGATTTTGTGAAAAAGGTTAAGGCGAGACAATATGCGGCGCAATGAAAGATCAGGCAAGTTTAGGGTGCTCTTCATGGATGTGACACTGGAATGACGTGAATAATTTGATAGAATTGAGGAGGAGACGTCACACCAGCGTCTGCATCAAAGTCTACGGTATAGATCAACCCGCTTGAGAGTCCCGCAGTACTAGACCCCCGATGAAAATTCCCCATCTCCCGCTAAAGGGAACCATGTGTGGATGCGAAGCAGCGGGGAGATGGTTAGCTTGAGCGGGAGAAACGTCGCCACTCCCGTTTCGCGGCAGCGGCCCGAGCGCTCATCGCGGCGCTGCACAGGAGAGAGAATGAGGCGCGCGCGCTCCGTCATTTTCATACCGCGGAACTACCGTGGTGCCCCCCAGCGGAGAATGAAGGTGTCGCACCACCTGTCGTGCGCGCCGCTCCGTAGAGTATGGGATTCCTTAGAGGAGAGAAAGGGGGGGGAGCGTAGGAGAGGACATAGAGGGGGGGGGGGACGCGCATGCGCAGTGCGGGTGTGGGACGTGGGCGCCGCTCCGTAGAGTAGAGGATTCCTAGAAGAGAGAAATGGGGGGAGCTAAGAAGGGGAGAAAGAGGGGGTGTGGGACGCGGGAAGGAGGGACGGACAAGGCCCCCCGCAAGCACATGCAAGCAAGATCAAGGAATGGAGTCAACGTTGGCGACAGACACCACCGGTAGTGCGTATTATTCTTTGCTTGCACCCACCACCTGACTAGCCATTGCTATGCAGCCACTCGGTGCTCTCGGCCATGACTCTTGTGACTGTGATGGTGGTTGACGGCCTTATTGTACTACAGTGTCTGGTTTGCATAATGGGCGCTTCCCTACTTCATGAAAGTGACCGGACGCGGGACGCAGGAGGGACGGACAAAGCCCCGAGCATAAGATGCTTCGCATCTAAAACTGCTCTGCAATCCCATCAGATGCAAGAAGGCTTGCCAGAACTCTGCGGGACTGCTCGGCTTCATTGGGGCTTACCAACGTTTCGCGGTCATCCGTATGCCAGCTTTTGTTTACTTTTGAACTTTTGTTACAGTTAGCTGCTGTTAAGCATATGCTTTTGAACTGCTAGCGAATTGCAATGCGTGCTGTCCTAATTCTAGTATCCATTGTTAACTTCTCCCGACTTGCATTGTGCCCTAACAACTGATCATTCGTAAAAAAACTTCCCCATCTCCCGCTAAAGGGAACCATGTGTGGATGCGAAGCAGCGGGGAGATGGTTAGCTTGGGCAGGAGAAACGTCGCCGCTCTCGTTTCGCGGCAGTGGCCCGGGCGCTCAACGCGGCGCTGCACAGGAGAGAGAATGAGGCGCGCTGCGTCATTTTTGTACCGTGGAACTACCGTGGTGCCCCCCAGCGGAGTATGCAGCTGTCGCACCACCTGTCGCGCGCCGCTCCGTAAAGGATTCCTAGAGGAGAGAACGGGGGGGAACCGTAGGAGAGGAGAGAGAGAAGGGACGCGCATGGGCTGTGGCGATGTCGGACGCGGGCGCCGCTCCGTAGAGTAGACGATTCCTAGAGTAGAGAAAGGGGGGTGAGCGTAGGAGAGGAGAGATAGGGCGAGGGGACGCGCATCCGCTGTCGGGGTGTGGGACGCGGGGGTTGCTCCGTAGAGTAGAGGATTCCTAGAGGAGAGAAAGGGGGTGAGCGTAGGAGAGGAGAGAGAGAGGGGGGAGGAGATGCGTATGCGCTGTGGCGGTGTGGGACGCGGGAAGGAGGGAACGTCCCTCCGGCGCACATGTTTACTGCCTCCAAGGGGGGCGTCCACTTAACCTTCTGTTAATAACCGCTTCGAGAGAAGAGAAAGAGAGGGGGTGCTGTCCCTTCTTGATTTCTGTCAAGTTTTGACGAACTAATGTATCACTCCACACCTGCACACACCACTCGTCGCAACCACAGGTTCCCCGAAAGAAATGTCAGCAGAAACACGCCCTTCGCGTACGCATTCCACCACCATCGCATTGCTTATATTTGAAAGACGAGGACCGCTCCCTTTTTGAACAACGATGCGTCTTTGCACGTGCAGGTAGAAGCGCCTGGACAGGTGTAGGCGAGTGCAGGTATAAAAGACAAACACGTTCTCCGCAGCGAGAGGGCGAGGGGGGGGCTCTCCCAGTGTCCAAGAAGCCTGAAAGACTCTTTTGTGGACGGTTGGCGCTAATCCTTGGAAACGCTTTGTAACAGCTTCTCCGGCGGCCGGCTGAGACCTCGACGTACAAATGTCGAACACCTTTGTGGGGAGAGGTCGTTGAAGGCGACGCTGAATTGCTGACGTCATGCGATCGACCAACGCTGCTTTGCTGCATTCCTCTGCCACCTCTGGTGATCTCGAACATCTAGTTTCGTCGTCCAATGTCGCAGAGGAGTTTCTTGCTTTGCAGGTCCGTTTTCCTTCCCGAAAGACAGCACCTGGGTCAACCACACGAGAACGACAACCGCAAAGCCGGCAAGCGCCCGAACTCTCTCCCTGAGACCCACCAGGCTTTTCACCCAAGCAAGAACATTCTCTGCTTCTTAATTACAGTAGCAGCAATCCCAACAACCTGAATTAGGCTCCTCGAATGCACAAACGCATGTTGTGGCAACGGACAACAATTAACAAAAAAAGGGACAATAGTAAGCCTAAGTCACATAACAAAAAAAATACGTATATACACAAGCCAGAGTACCAGACGCCATCAAGTTCCTTAGAAACATTGACTTGTGCCATCAGCGTTGCCATTTCAATTCGTGGGACACCCTGACGCTTGTCCTACCACTCTTCAGACGCACTCGCGGTTTCGATCGGGTGAGCGACCCCATTCTTGAACGTGGGGTTCTTCTGCCGTATCAACCAATCGGATATGTTTGAAAAGAGATAGCCATACTGCATCGGCAGATAGGCAGACACGGCTGCCTTTGTTGCAATACGCCAAAGAGACCCTCGATGCAAACCTCAGCAATCGGAAGGCATACATTTCGCGCTTCCGCCGATTGCTTAATCCAAGTGCTTTCACCTGTGAACTGCCCTGGTTTTACATATGATGGATGGACCACGTCCATCGTTGCTGCCGAATCTCGCAGCACGCGACACCCTTTTCCATTTACTCTCATCTTTCGAATATATGGCTCCAAAAGTTGCATGCTTTCAACCCCGCTGTCAACTGACAGGCAAGCAACTTTTGGCTTCTCGCAGAACGCAGCCATATGACCCGGCTTGTGGCAGTTGAAGCACACAAGTGGTCGCCTCTTTTCAAAAGCACTCTTTTGGTGCTGTTCTAGAGCCGGATTGGCCTCTTTCGCCTCCTCCCCTTTCGCTAAGGGTTCAGCATTGTGCGCTTGATTCTCTTGGACGGACTGTCCATTCCATCCAGTTGCCCTCTTACTCTGGCACTCCCGCTGGTGAATCTCCTTTCTATCAAGCGCACGGCGCGAGACGAACTCTTCAGCAAGCTCCGCAGCCTTCGAAACAGTGCTAACGTCCTCCCTGTCTTGCACCCAGAGCCTTACGTCTTGGGACAAACGACGATAAAACTGCTGGAGTCCGAAGCATTCAACCATTTTCTCTTTATCCTCGAACGCCTTAGCCTCTTTGAGCCATTCCCTCATATTAGCCATTAGCTTGTATGCAAAGTCAGCATACGACTCATCTCTCTGCTTTACAGCGCTCCGGAACTTCTGCCTGTATGCCTCCGCTGACATTCTATACTTCTTTAGCAGGTTCGACTTAACCCGGCCGTAATCGACTGCGTCCTCTTTTTCTAAGCGGGCAATTAAATTGGCAGCCTCACACGGTAGTAAGGTCACCAAGCACTGCGGCCACAACTCTGGTAACACCCGCCGTCTCACATGTGCGCTCGAAGTTTACCAAAAACAGACCTATATCCTCTCCGGAGCGGTAGAGTTGCATAAGGTCCTTCATTTTGAACGACTTTCGTTCTACTCCGCTAGATGCTTCGCTACCTTCTCTACTACTTAGAGCCTTGAGCAGCTCGAGTTCAAGGCGCTTTAACTGAAGCTCCCTTTTCCAAACGCCTATTCTCCCTTTCTTCTGCATCGCGTTTTAACTTCTCCATTTCCTCAATCAGCTCTAGACACTCTGAGAGCTCGTCGTCATCTGCCTCAAGGTTCTCAACAGCCGCGATTATCTCTGGCTTTCTCATTTGCTCTTCGACATTCAAACCCAAACTTTTGGCTAACTTTAGCAAAAGCGTTTTTTTCAGTGCCTTGAGATTCATGGTTGCTGCAAGTGCTGCTAATTCTCCACTATTACAAAAAAACTACGTTCCCGTGCTCAGATCCACGTAGAACAGTAGATACCGAAATTACCACCTTTCCCTCATTCTCTCTCCTGTGCAGCGCCGCGATGAGCGCCCGGACCGCTGCCGTGAAACGAGAGCGGCGACGTTCCTCCCGCTCAAGCTAATTATCTCCCCGCTGCTTCGCATCCCCACATGGTTCCCTTTAGCGGGAGATGTTTAGATGTGAAGCATCTTATGGCGAAGCTTAATCCGGTGGTGGTGGTGGTGGTGTGCCGCGTGCCCACCCTTACTGCGCATGCGCGAACCCTTTAACAAAACTAAAAACAAAAAAACCTCCTCTCCCCCCTCTCTCTCCTCTAGGCATCCCTCCCCGCGGCAACCACACCCTCACTGCGCATGCGCCTCCCCTCCTCTCTCCCCTCTTACACTCCCCCCTCTCTCCTCTAGGCATCCCTGCCCGCGGCGTCTACACTCCCACTGCGCATGCCCGTCCCCCCCCTCTCTCTCCTTTCCTACGCTCCCCCTCTCTCCTCTACGCATCCCTGCCCACGGCGTTCACACTCCCACTGCGCATACGTGTCACCCCCCTCTCTCTCCTCTCCTACGCTCCCCCCCTTCTCTCGCCTCGCGACGCCGACGCAGACAGCGTCTGCTAGCGAGTTTCTTGGTTGAAAAAACCGACTGATCGCTCTGCACAACCGTTCACTGGCCACCCCGTATATATGGCAGGTGGTGCCCATCACCACCTTGGATGCCCATCACCACCTCATTGCCCATCAGCAGCGATTCGCATGTTCCAGTAGGAAACACTGCTCCATCACTGCGTGCTTTGCGCCTCCCCGGTTTTCTCTCCTACGCAACGCTGCGATGAGCGCCAGCGTCAATGCCGCCGCCAGTGTAAGCGTTAGCGCCCGCTGCTTCAAATCTACACATGGTTCCCTTTAGCGGGAGATGGTGTAATTTTTTCGTTAAACGCACGGTATGAATGGATCAGGCCGTGAAAGAAATTTAATATCCATAAAATTTATTATTGTGCCGACTGCGGTGTTATAGTGCTTGCAGTTTTTTCCGTAACTGCAGAGTACTGGGGACGAGAGTACTCCATTGCGCGCTAATGGAGATCGCCGAACTACATGATGTCCCATACATGATGTGAACGGGAAAGAAGATATACATCAGTCAGTGGTTACATTATCTTCGGTAGAAAGAAAAATGAACAGCGCGAAAAAAAAAATCCGAAAGCAAAAATGCGTATATGTGTAACAGACAAAAAGAAAAAGGTAACATTGAAAAACAATCGCAAATTACAATACAAAACAAAAGAGCAATATAACATGTACCAAACAAAAATCAGTTGCTAGGATGAAAACAGTTGCTGCAAAAAGTATTTCTTTACTTGGTTTTTGAATGCATGTACCGTGGTTGATGATTTAATGATGTAAGGAAGGGAATTCCACAGCTTGATATGTTTAGGGAATTCCACAGCTTGATATGTTTAGGTTAGCGGAAACGTTGTCTCAGGACGAGGATGCCTAACAACGTGTTGCGTGCTGGGGTGCCGTTCCGGCTACAAGGGAACCAAAAGGATGTCGTTGTTCTCTTTACCAGAGAAGCAGCAGCACGAGAAATGGAAGCGGGCCATACCGCCGCTGGAAAGTAGCGATTTAAACTTTGAGTCGAAGTCTACACGTGTGTGTGCGAACTATTTCGACGCCTCGGACATTGCCACTGCGTATGATTTCAACATAAACTGCGAATCCGTGTCCCTGAAACGCGACAAGCCAACGCTGAAGGTTGACGCCGTTTCAAGAATTTTTGAAGGAGTTCCTTCGTATCTCACGAAGCGCAAACCCCGGACCCGCTCATCGACAATGCGACCACCATGCAAACGACTACGTGAGTCACAAGCAAACCGATGCGAGCTAATGGGTGCACTTCATGTCCAGCAGGTGGTGGTAAAAAACACAAACAGTTAAAGGCAATACGGCACCCTTTTATTTTTGAAGTTTCTTTAAATTATGGAGAGACCCGAAGGGAAGTCGATAATAGGCTTGACGCCTCGGGTCTCTCCAAAATAGTGAAGGATGGTATTGCGATGTCCTGCTCGAAGGCGCTGCTCAAGAAGTCTTGCCCACATCGCATGGACGGGAGCTTTTCAAGACAAGTGGAGTGGCTCAAGCAGTCATGGTTCCCTGAGCGCCATCGAGCCGCTCTAGGCGAGAGAATTTTGCAGAAGGTGAAGATGGAAGTGAGGGGTGAAAATCCAGGTGAAAAGCAAAGACGTGGCTCCTTTTGTAAGCATGCTGTACCTTCATGGGGTATCTCATCGACTGAAAAAGGTGGGCACTAGGTTCGGATGCCGGGTGGCTTTTACCGCTGGGAACAAGCTTGGTCGGATATGCGCGGCTGTGGACAAGAAGTTGTTGGGGCAGAGCAAGCGGGATCATGGGTGTGCTATCAAGCACCGTGAAAAATTGGTTGAATGTGGCATTGCAGTGGTGTATCGTATACCGTTATCGTGTGGGAAGTGCTACGTCGGGCAGACGGGCCGGGGTTTAAATAATAGATTACTAGATCACAAGGCTTCTTTGAGGGGAGCACCTTGTTCGAACCTGTCGCTACATTGTACAGACTGCGGCTGCGCGCCCTTGCTGTCAAGTGCAAGGGTGCTTTCAAGATTAAAAGAGAAAGTTGCGCGAGAAATAGATGAAGCGTTTTTTATTAGTAGATCTGGCGAGACATGCGTAGCGAGGCCTTCTATCACGCTGCATTCCACAGAAATAGATTTCTTGAACGCCAGCCACTAAATCTAATCTTTTTTGTCCCCTTTGAATTTTGACCATGTTACTATTTGCACTACTATTTATATGAATGCTTTTCAATAAAAAAATCAGTTGGTAGTTTGCGCTGTGTTCGTGTGGTTCTTTCGTTGTCCCTGTCTTTTGCGCTATATTCTACTAAAAAGGGTCAAGTTCACTCATATTGCATAATGCGGCAACCTTTCTCTGATGATCAGCCATTTGTTAAACTTGAGTAGACGGTATTCCTTGAGGCGTGTATGGCAGAAAAAAAATACAATACAATTCAACTTCGAACAAGTCAATTATATACATATATTTGCTTAACATATAAAATAAAATCGGTATTTGCTCTAGAAACGAGAATCAATTTTCTGACGAACTTCACTGCGGTGCCATTCTGCATGATTCGAAATGTCTCACTTTTTTATTTTTTATGTTTTTCGCGTTGTTTCCACAGAAAGTGCGAACCAATCAGCCTAAAAAAAAATGGATGTAATGGAGTAACTTTGTTAATGTCCTGCGTGGAGCGCACGAGCGCGCTTAGGGCTCCCACATTGGAACTGAAATGCCTACTTGAAGCCGCATCTCGGGCTTGCTGGACGGCCCATTTCTGGTCAGCTAGGATGGAGTTATGCGAGGCAGCTAACCCCGATGCTACGCGCCTTGCCGAGGTAGCATCAGGGTGAGCATCGTTATACATAGTGGTGCACTCCCAGAGCATGTGTCTTAGCGAAGCCGTGGTGAGCTTGCAGTGGTTGCATATGTCATCAAAGTGAATTTCTGGGTGTGTGACATGAGTATCTGCGGATTTGGGTAACACTCTGTTTGTAATAGCTTTAGAGTAAGCGCTTGAGACCTCCTTAGATTAGGGCTAGGCGACGGGAAGACCCGACGCGAGAGGTAGAAGTGCTTGGTGATTTCATTATAGGTGGATGGGACGTCCCTGTTTTCCACGGCCTCGAATCGGCCAGTATCTGCGCGGTCAGTCAGTGCGCGCGCATTACTGTGAGCGGATTCATTGAGATTCTAGAGTCACCTAAAATGACTTCCACAATGTCGTAGACTATAGCGAGTGTAATCTCAACCTGTTCGGCAACGAGCATGTCCTTGGTATAGATCGAGGTACAATTAGTCAGCTGACCTTCGTGGTTAATAGCAACCGTAGTGAATGCTTCTGTTGTTTTAAGTTCGTGTCCTAGGAAAACGTTTACTTATTACTAATTCAGCTTAAAGATGTCGCATATCTTGTCTCGCACAACAATTTAACAGGAAGGTTTTAAGGCGACGAAGTGACAGGAGAACGTTGTTTGCCTTCTGCGCTCCTGAGAATTTGGTTTCACGAGCCGTGTAAAGCCGCTTCATAGTTTCGGGGGCAGTGTCAGCTGCGGTCACTGATACCGGTGAGTGACGCGACGGCACTGAGCGCCGACGTTTCACTGTCACTGTGGCGGAGGGCACCGATCGAGATGTGCGAGCGTGGCAAGGGCCGCCATTACCGCAGCTTGGCTGCGGAACCGACGAGCTTGTGAGCCAGCCAGGAGCCGCCAGGGTCTCCTACATTATGCCACCGACACTCGTCTTGGAGGTGACGAGGAAAGCTGAGAACATGTCGGATGAAGCAAGCTCTGCGAAAAAGGTGAGAGTGGAAGATCGAGCGATAACATTATTGAGAGAACATCGACCTACTCACTTAGTGAGGAAGAAGATATTGAAGGTGATGAGGAGGCAGACTCGTTCGCTCAAGTGACGTATAAAAAGAGAAGATTCAAGGGAATTCCGGTGGTATTCCGACCAATCGAAGATGCAAAAACGTTCTGGAAAGTAAACCCAAACGTTGTAGCCTCGGAAATTATTGCGCTGGAAAAGGAGAAAGTGCGTTCTTTCCCAGTAAACAACGACGGAAGTTTTTCGGCCACTGTGAGTTCTCTTTCCTCAGCCAAACGCTTAATGCCATGTGTGCAGGTGGCTGGGTTGCTGGTGAAGCCGTTTATTCCAGAGTCATATATACGAAACGTTGGAAAAATCAGACATGTGCCTCTGAAATATACAGAAGAACAACTTACAGAATATTTGAGTGACGTAAGAGTGACTTCGATCAGACGCCAAGCTCATTACATACGTCAAGAAGATGACACTGTGGAATCACGCCCCCTGAATAGTGTGATCTTACAGTTCCGCTATGACCGACCACTCCCAGAGCGAGTGTATCTTGGATTCACCACTCATCCAGTTGAAGAATACATGGGTCCGAGCCAGACGCTGCTACAACTGTCAGAGGTTCGGACACTTAGCGAAAAATTGCTGAGGAACAAGGCGCTGCAAAATATGTGCAGAACACCATCATCACAAGGACTACAAGTCTATAAGACAACATAAGTGTGCGTATTGTAACGGGCCCCATGCTGCTTCATTCTCTGGATGCCCGCAGAACAGAGCAGCCTCTCTTCAGCATCAACATGACATCATCTATGGTCGCATGCCACAGCGCGGTGCACCCGAACCAAACATGAATACCATGAATCCAGCACGGCCTCCGCGACCGCAATTGCCTAAACACCAGGACACTTTTAAGGACGTACGCACAAGATGCAAGGGGACTGCGAAACCGAGAGGAAAGTGTCGGGTCATCACCAAACCAGCATCAAGCTCGACAAGAGCCTCAGAAGGGACCTCGACAGAACAACAACCATGTGGCAAGCAGCAGACAAAGTACGAGCATATCGCATCGAGTAAGTGTCACGCAACAAGGAAAACTCCTCTGTGTCAACTGCTCAACTTGTCATACCGATGTTGTTCACTGCTTTGAAAGCCATACTTGCCGCAATTCCACAGGCTAATAGCCTCCCTGAGTTGAAAGCTGTTTGGTCAATGGAGCAAGTGGTGTTGCAATACGCTGCACCAGACGCTGCACAGGCAAGGCATGAACAACTGTTATCAAAATGTCTCCATATAATGCGAATAGTCTTCGCTGTAAGAGTGCGTATTTTAGGAAATTTGTAGCTCATTTTTTCCAGTGTGATGCATCATAGAGGCTGGAGTAGACAACACATTTCGACTGGCTAACTACGTTGTGTATACATCCACTAGATCTGCAAGGGATGAGCAGAGCGATGATATGTGTGCGACGAGATCTACCGTCACTTTCATTACGTAGTACATCATCACACTATCCAGAATATGTTGCATGTGAAGTTCGGTTCGGCAGAGTAAATATAACTGTAGTTAGTGTTTATCTAGAACCTTCGACAAACATTTCAGTTTCTACGCTAACGGGTCTTTTTCAGAAGTACACCAAAGGGGTGATATTTTGCGGAGATTTCAATGCACACAACGTCATGTGGGGAAGTACCTCCTGCGACAGTCGTGGAAACAAGCTACAAAAGGCAATTCAGAATAGTGGTCTGTGTGTGTTGAATGACGGCTCAGTTACGTTCTTACGGGGTTTTAATTACTCCAGCTGCCTCGACCTCACGCTTTGCTCAAACGATCTTGCCTGTGGAATAACATGGAGAACGGACATTGAAACAAGGGGCAGTGAATTTTCCTATCCTAATACAGCATCCTAGACTACGCTTTTCGACTTATCGGCGTTCGACAAAGATGACCAATTGGCAGACATTTCGATATCACCTAACAAGTCAAGCTGATACAGTCACTGATATGGACACCCTGTTATCACTTATGGAGGACAAATTAAAGGTGTGTTCAAAGTTTGTTAAAATTTCTAATGGTTACGATGGGGTAGACTCTGAATACGAGAGATTTAGAGCAATACGCCGCAGAGCTGAAAGGAAGTACCGGCGCACAGGTCTTCCTGAAAATTACCGAGAATACCAAAAAACGCATGATTGTATGAGTCGGCAACTGGAGCGACTAGACGCAAAGCGCTGGAGGGAATTCTGCACGTCATTTTCCCCACTCACGCAAGACTCAAAATTATGGAATGTCTTGCGCTCTCTAAGTGGGTCAGTAACACACGAACAGCCGTTCAGGGCCCTGTCTTTGGTGCAAAATGTACCGGAAACGACCGTCGCGAATGAGTTTTGCCAGCTTATTAGGCGCCCAAGTGCAGGAGTGAGCACAGTTCAGTACATAAACTCTGTAGAACAAGTCAAAGCACCGATCGCATTGGCTCTCCACACTCATCATGACCTAGATCAGGGGTTTTCGCTGGAAGAATTAAAGAACGCGCTGGTATCGTGCCGTCAGAAGACAGCAGCTGGGCCCGATGGGGTCACATACGCTGCTCTGAGAAACCTGGGCTCGGTGGCCACAAATACTTTGTTAAAAGTACTAAATTATGCATGAGTATCAGAACGTCTTCCTCCATCTTGGAAAGTTGCACGAGTCGTTTCGGTACTAAAACCTGGTTAAAGTCCATTATCTATAGATTTATTCCGTCCTGTCAGTCTGACGAGCTGCTTATGTAAGCTTATGGAAAAGATTATTGACGCTAGGCTTCAATGGTGGACAGAAGGCACGAACGTACTCCCAGAAAATATGGCAGGTTTCCGAAGGCATCGGTGCACGATGGATGCCATTTTAGATCTGGTTACACATGTAGATCACGAGAGAAGTTGTGGGAAAATCACCATAGCAGTGTTCCTAGACATAAAGAGGGCATTTGGCACAACAAGCCACATACACGTTCTGCATGGGTTAATACAGTTGGGCATAGTTGGACGAACACTGAGGTGGATCGCAGAATTCTTGAAAGACCGGGAAATTTTTATTGAAACTGTCGATGGCAAAAGCAAAGAGCATAAAGTGAATCAAGGTGTTCCCCAAAATAGCGTCCTCAGCCCATTTCGGTTTAATTGTGTTATGGCTGCACTGTCACGCATATTGCCCACAACCTTGAATTATTCACTTTATGCTGACGACTTATGCATATGGGCAACGGATTCGAGTATTCAAGTCGTTAAGCATACGCTGCAAGCAGACCTAACACTGATTAATGAGTTTTTGAAAAGCAGAGGTATGATTCTCTCACATGAAAAAACTGCTGTACTACCTTTTACGAGGAAGTTCCTCAAAAAATTTAAGCTCGAGATTGACTCCCAACGTTTACAACTGGTGCGACAGCACAAGTTTTTGGTTGTTGTTTTAGACGGGCGGCTGTCATGGGCTCCGCAAATAAAAGCATTAGAGGAGAAAGTCAATTCCTTAGTGAACGTTCTTCGTCGATTTGCCGGAGTGAGATGGGGCAGTTCAAGTTCTTTAATACGCATTCATTCGGCAACGATTAGACAAAGAATTGCATACTCTGCTCCGGTACTATACGGGATATCTCGTTTTTAGAAGAAGCCGTCCAGAGAATGATGGCCAGAAGCCTTCGCATATGTCTTGGCGTGCCACGCGCATCTTCTAGCGCCTTCATCATTGCGGAGTCCCGTCAACCAACTTTCCAAGCACTTAGATTTACAGAAACCTGTAGGCACTACTTTCGATTGCCGACACAACACGCTAATCATCCTCTTTGCCGAGCGGTTCAGCAAAGAACCGCTGCCCGTAACCATGCAGATATAATGCAATGTAAAAATTTACTACCTACTCATGGATACTGGTCGGCATGCGCAACTCATCCCCCCACGGCAACTCGACAGCCCAGAAACTGTCACATCGATTCCCGGGATTAACTCGAAAGTGTGCCATGCCTGTCATTGCAATAAAAAATTTACTTTAGCCCATCTTTATACAAATTATGCTGATCATATTAGCGTTTACACTGATGGGTCATGTTGAAAGCAAAGTTCCACGTCAGCTTTTCGTATACCTGAATACCAAGAGAGAAAAGCTTTTCGGCTGTGTCACTTTACGGCGTCCACAACGGCAGAACTATTTGCTATACTTTCTGCTTTACGCTTCTTATGTAGACAGACAGGACCACTTCGCTGGGTAAATTTAAGTGACTCGCAATCATCATTAGTGTGTATAAAAGATATCAATTTAGAAAAAAAACATATAACAAATTAACATATGAAATTCGAAAGACATACGCCATAGCAAAGGACTTACAGCATGATATCATTTTCCGGTGGATCCCAAGTCACTGTGAAATCACCGGAAATGTCACAGCTGATTGTCTGGCACATGCAGCGCATAAAGATAACGATTTATCTCTATTACCTCTCGCGGCGAGCGATGCACGATGTTTCTTGAACAAATTATGTGGTCGATTGCCCAAAGAGACTTGCTTCGCGAACGGAGCGCATAACTCTCCATTATATACGACCGATCCTGGAATGGGATTTCAAATTCCGATTAAAATTACCCGTTATGTAGAAACATTAATTCATAGACATCGTCTAGGCACTGCCTACACTAAGAGCTTCCTATATACAGTGGAACCCCGGTGATACGATCACGGCTCGTACGAATTTCGGGGTGATACGAATTTTTTCTGTGGTCCCGGCCAAGGCCCATTAGCCTGAAATGTAATGGAGTGCGGTTGTTGCCAACAGATTTTCAACCGCGACGTTTGATACGAACGTAAGCTATCACGCAGGTACGAACAGGCGCTGCCCGTGCTGTCACGTAAGACAAGGTAACCACGCGTGGGCTCGGGAACCGTAGCACGGGCATGCTCGCGCACCTGCCCACACTCCGATTTGCACGGGAGACTCCCAAATTTCCAGCAAACCACGCAATTGTGCGGGCACAGATCTCCCGAAAAACATCCCCAACACCACCGTGATAAAAAAAAATAACAACTAATGCCAGTGATTCTAAAATTTTCTTGCCTTTCAAGAATCGAGTGCAAAGCGTTCCTTAGGTCACTTTCACTGTAGTGCTTGATGTCATGTTAAAAAACGTACTTTGACTGGGGAGGGGCTACAGCTGTCACGGGTCACAACACATCTGGTTCGCTCATTCCACACGCGCGCACGCACCGTACACTTAAAAGTACCCACGATCGTTTACATCGAAAAAACTTTATTGGCAATCATTCCGAGCTGTTCATGACGCTGTTGCGGCCCTGAGGAACAATAAACGAAAACGTGAGCCGGCTTTCTTTTGTCGCATACTAATTTTCCATGTTTTCTGGTGATACAAATTTCGGATAATACGAATATTTTTGGTGACCCCGCGAGATTCGTATCACCGTGGTTTCACTGTAGGACAAAAAAAAACTAACTGTGCTACATGCAGATTGAAGAGGCAGAAGAAGACATAGAACACCCCCTTCTACATTGCAAAAATTATGCTGTTCCCCGCAAGTTTTTTTAGAAAAACTAAACACATTGGATGGACGGCCGCTATCACTAGCAAAAGTTTTGAGTCCACGGCCAACAGAAACTCTTCAAAACATTGCTGCACATGCCCTAGTACAGTTTTTAGAAGAGTCGGAAATATCAAAAAGGTACTGATTCAAATTTGTAATTATTGTTCGCATTGAGATACTTGTGGTCACATGTTTCGCGCTTTCTCTCGTGATTCAAGACAGCTGTGTTTGAAGTGCGGGCAAGTGCCTAGTGACTGTTGTGTGATTGCATTACATAAAGGGCTGAGAAATGAACTCTTCTGCAAAGTGCGAACGTTTCTTGTGTGTCTTGTATGTGAACAATGTCCACGCGTTGTTGACGCGTGGACATTGTTCATGACGTGAGAACATTCCTTTTAAAAGGACATTGTGGTGTCTGAATTTTACAATACTCTACTGTTATTCATAAGTTCGTGACGCACATCATTAAGTCAGGGACGATGAGTAGCCGGAGCCATGTATAGGCACCAACCTCTCCTTAAAGACATTTAATAAAAAAAAAGGTTTTAAGGCCACAAAGAAATGCCATAAAAAATATTAAGCTTAAGAGAGGAAATTTTTGGGCAACTTGGTTGATCCATTATGTGACACCATCGCAAGAAAGGACAAAGGACAAGGCAGTTTTTTTTTTTTGCAAACGGTGCTTTGTAATCCTTCGTTTGTTCACGTGTCGTTTTCTTTATATTCTGTCCCGTTTCAGAGATAAACTTCAGTTGTAAGTTCAACGCTCCTCTGTGGTTCTTCTTTGTGCTTTGTCCTTTCTTGCGCTGGTGTCGCATAAATATTAAGCTATTCAGAATCGCGCTCGCATAGTAACTTAAGGATTGAGGCCAAGTGTCGGAAACAAATTTTAAAAAGCGGTAAGGACTATAGATTATTAGTCTACATACTAAAGCACATCTTTTTCGGCACATCTCAGCATTCTAAAGCAAATTCGATTTTTTTTGTTGATTTTTCGTCATTAAAAATTTTATTAAAGTGGGCCTTACGCGAACACTCTTAACTCGAATTCCATCCATCAAAAAACATAATTTTTTGAAGAGACATAAAAGAAGCTTTAGCCAGTGTAATGAATAAAACAAATTAAATCAGATAGGTATTAAAAACATAGTAATTAATTAACCAAAAATTCCACGCTAACATTGGGGGCAGCTTCATATAACTGGCAGCTATATTAAATATTTTCGCACAATTTTATTGATTCAATTATATTGCGCGCCCCCTAATGGAATAAGAAAGTGTGCGAAATTTTAATGAAAAATCTTTACTAGCGAAAAAGTTATGCTTGTTCGCGTACGGAACAATACGAAGAAGTTCCGAGAAAATAAACAAAAAATATTTAGAACAGGTGCAGTGCTACACAAGCTGATCAGGAGTGCTAAAATCTTCCATATTTATAGTTATTTCCATCCTCGACATTGCTTATATCTGCCTTTTCTCGAGCGGCACCTCATCACCTTTTTTTTTTCTTTTCTAGCTTGCTTTGCAGCACCAGTGTCGTGACGGGATGCTTTCGCAATGTAGTGCTGATTATTTGTGAGGCAAGCTTTTGCAGCTTAGCGGCCGGGCTCAATACCAACGTGCTTTGAAATATCATGTGTGCCTCTGTTGCCACTATTCAAATGACACACAGCGTAATACAAAGCAAATTTAATTCATTGGCTGGCTCGTGCCCTTGAGCGTAGACAACACATGCACGACATTGCGCGTCTACGTGGTGAGAAGTTTATGACCTTTAAGACTAAAAATGATGTGTTGACAATGCTATTAGATCATTATCGCATGTTTGCACTTGATACGATAATTTAATAACCAATAAAATCTTACATATGAAGCTGCTAATCTTATGATGCACACAAAACTGGCACTTTCAGTTTGGTTTTGCAGATGATGGGGGGGTCTAACATTTTAGTTGTGTCTTTTGAAAAAACTGCGTAGACAGAAAATTTATGCAGCGAAATTATGGGCGACAAATCGCGCATTTATCATGGCCAAAAACTAAAAAGTAACACTTTGAAACCAAAAATTCTTATTTTCTACTTGACCTCATAACATTCGTGTAAAACACATAACAATAGTACATAAAAAGTTTAGAACCACTTCATCCCATTTATTTCCGACAATGAGGAGCAAGCATACAAGCAAGAACAAGAATAATCTCTTATATCATTTACCGTTTCCTTCTTGCAGCAAAAGTAATTTGTTTTAGAGCCTATCTTCAGTTACCTATACAAGCTCTCTCCAGAATGTTAAAAGTGCTATTATTGATTACGCATCTTGTTGAATTCTTACTTAGCAGTTGAGGGCCCGCCAAACGGCGTAACGCATTTCATACTTTCGTAATAACATACACACACTGTATAACAGTGCCTTTGAATAGAGCTGCAAGCTGATTCAACGCAGGCAAAAATGAGAGCTGATATTCGAAAAATCACTAAGGACATGCAATGTATAAAATATCTGAAATGTTGCGCCAAATTCACACATCACAAAAGGCGTTTAATTACCGTGCACACATTGACTGCTTAGTTTTTTACCTCAGAACCAAACTTGAGCGGACAGACACAAGTGCGAGTTTATTGCTGCGTCGTCATTTGTGCTCATGCTTTCGCGAATAATTTATGTTGTCTTCTAAAAGCAGGTAGCGAAATTAATCTTGCTTCTCTGATTTTTATAATTAAATCTGCCCAGTTATTGTGAACCTGTATGATGTATGACGGTATTTTTGAGCGCGAAAACAGACAAGATACACGAGAAGGACTGAACAGGACGAGCGCTCACTTCAAACTAAAGTTTATTCACAAAAGATGGCCAAGTTTTATCATACACCAAAGGCAACAAAAACAGAGAAACGCATGCGTGATATCACAATCTAACAACCGAAGAACAGCTATCACCTCCAAGTTAAAAATGATACCAAAACATTAAAACGTTTCTCTGTTTTTTGTTGCCTTTGGTGTATGATAAAACATGGCCATCTTTTCTGAATAAACTTTAGTTTGAAGTGAGCGCTCGTCCTGTTCAGTCCTTCTCGTGTATCTTGTCTGTTTTCGCGCTCAAAAATACCGTCATGGATCAGTACAAATTCGCCAAAATATCTGTGATTCTAAACCTGTATGATGTGCGTATGGGCGTCTAGGGCCTTAGCAGTGATATAACAACCAAATAATCGATTGGTGTTTAACTGTGGATGAATAGCGATTTACAGTGAGCAGGAACGTCGGCTAGACAAGCGTGCTGTCTCATTTATGTACCTTTTGTACCTTTTGGAATTATCTTTGGCACCTAGCGTCCCTTGCGTCATATCTTGACACTCATAATTTTTCCCGTAATGCGCATTTTAGTTGTGATCTTACATAAGAAAAACGCCGCAAAGGCTCATAAGCGAATACAACATCGACGAACTTACCAGGTTATGGGTTCGGTCAACGCCAGTTCCATTTGGAGACCAGTTGAAGAGGTCTCCCTTGAGTGGAACAAGATAGACGGGTCAAAATTACTACGAAAAATTCGTGCGACACTTTACCCGCTGTGGAATTTTTTTAATGTTTTCCTGTTTTCTCTTGTGCTCATTATGTGCTCCTTTCAGAATAAATACATGATATTTTGATTAGGCCTTTTATTGTTTCGCTATGAGCAGGGAGATGGCAAGGAGACGCAGACATTATCGTCTGCAAACAAGTTGAAGGGGCGCACTTCCTGCTAGCGGAGTCTTGTGCTTTATATGCATTATATGTATTTTTGATGGTCGACCGCCTCAACCATTCCTGCCTTTCTGGGAGTCCCATGCTCGGTTCATTAGGCGGGATGGCATTATGCGACTGAGGAAAGCCGAGTGCGAACAGTAGCTCCATGTTGCCTTCACAAAAGCCGTCTTGTCATTGCAGATTCGCCGATCTGTGACACCGCCATGCTGACGCGAGAGACGGAGTCGCCGCCTAAACGGTGAGTTATAACAATAACGTACGTAAATTCTTTAAGTGGTGCGCAAGTCCTGCTAGAATAAACCTAATCACGAGTTGTCGTTCACATATATTTGTATAAGACAACATGGAGAACAGACCGAGACAACGCAAATACCATTTCTGTTGTGTTTATCGCTTCTCCTGCGTCTGTTTTCCACGCTTATAAAAGAAGGTACACCTTTTATCTTCGCCTCCCTGCGCGTGTTGTTCTAACGCTTTGCCTTTCTCTTTGCGCTTCAGCTCGACAGAGAACAAAACTTAATATTTATATTCCACACCATTAGCATCTCATTAATCTGACTCCCTTTCTCTCTCTGCCGCTGGACACGTGACACCACAGAATGAGGGAAAGCAATTGGTAGGCTGAAACATATATGACGCTTGAGATGACTATAAAGTGGTGGTATTAGCTGCACCGGTGTATTTTCTGCACCAATGTGAATGGTGTACAAAAACTGTGCTGACAAGTTCGTGAAATTGCGCATAGAAAAGTCCTTAAAAACAAGTCAGAAACTTCCGAGTGTACACTGCTTGATGACCACGCTTCTAATTTTCATGCCATTTGTGCCTTAAGTGAACTTTTCTTAATATTGGAGATACATATTTGACATATGCTTCAAAAACCCCTCGCTACGAATAACTCATGAAACAGTGTGTTGTTTCAGACCAAGGGTCGGCAATCTTTTCAGGCGGAGGGCCCATTTGCGTGAAGCCGACACAACGGGGGCCGGACGGAAAATCGGGTGGGGGGGGAGCTTTGCAGTCGAAGAGAAAAAATTCGGCGAATTGACAATAACGTACAGAACGGAATAGAAATCTTCTCCATCTTCTACTCACATGTCACAAGGTTGCAATTAACAAACATAGGTTACACGCGAAAACTCCTCGTGACGCCCCAACTGCCATGTCGGCCTTCATGGAGGAAGTGACAAAGGAAGGGGGGGTCCTGACGTCGTGTCGGGGGCCGCGGAATACTGCTCCGCGGGCCGCAGGTTGCCGGCTCCTGTTTTTGACAGTACACATTTTTTTTATAAATATGTAATAATGGCAAGACGCGTGCCGTCTTTTATTTAAAAAAAACGGTGTTGGGTGAAAAACATACTGTATACATCGACATCGAGTTGCTTCACAAGATATGAATCCTCACATGCGTACTCGTTTTCGTTTTTCACGGTCACTCGGACTAAAGTGGCCACTCCAGCGTGTAGGCACATCTTTTCAGATAAATGTAGTGCTAAAAAAACAGACAAAGACTGAACGAGAAAGACTGAATGAATTGGGAAGCAGTACGCTTGCTAGGAGCGCTTCATTGAAATATATCGCGTTGGCGGACTAAAAGCGATCTGCTGGACAGCGCCTATGGCCCTATGTACTGACCTACCAGCATTACTATCAGGCTTTATCGACTTTCAACCGGAAGTCTTTCTGGTTAACCTCCCTGCCTTCTCCCTTTCTGTTTGCTTCCTTCCTTTTATCGACTTTAGTTTATGCTCAAATCTATTCACACATGTCTCAACGCGCTAGCCTACATGCTGCCGACTGCGCTTGTCCTTTTCTGCTTGTAGTCCGTGTTCTCTACCGCGCAGTATACGTCGATCATGAATCGCCAACTGGCCCAGTCGTCCACTTTGATTAGCTACATGCGCCACGTGAATGTTTATTTATTAGAGGCATGAGTTAGGGCGGTTGCGATGATTTCCCCCCGGAGACTCTTTTACTGGAAGTTCTAGATAGAAATATCTCCTGTGAGTCGCCATATTTCATAAAAACGTCCTTATTGGATGGGAACCACTGACAACTCGTATTTGAAGGTACAAGATCAAAAGACGTGTCGTAGAGCACCGATTATGTGAGATATTGGTGTTAAAGAGCATTTACACCATGATCGAAAGCTAATTTCACGCCAGCGGACTAATGAGTCGATTCACTCAGGCTCATGCAGACTCGGATCAAGCCGTGAGTCTGAATAAGTCCGGCATGTTGGTGAGCGTGAATCCGAGTCAGTCCGGTTGAGAAAAAGTTTAACGAGTCTGAGTCCGAATGAGTTCGGTTGAGAAAACTTTCGGTTAGTCTGAGGCCGAGTGAGCTCTCGGAGCAAAATATATTTCTTGAGCAAGTCTTAGTGAGTTGCAATATTTTTGCCGACCTATTGTGAGTAAAATATCAGTGCCAGCTTTAACCCATGGGTTATGCCTCTTTTATATGTAGGTTATCCTCGCGTTGCAGTGGCCACTGTCGCTGAACGTTTACAGAAGTGCGTTTTGTTAGGTCCTAGCATGGTTGCAGAAAGCAATAGGAAAAAAAACGTGTCGTGGGTATTCCCTACATTCAACGCGCATCTCGCAGGCTAACGAAAGAGAGAATTAGATACAGCGTTAATAGGGGCTTTTAGCTTGTACGTACACTTTTTAACTTTATCGTGGTACCAGAACACCGGATTGCGTTAACCATGTTACCGGAATGCATGTTTTAAAAATGTTTAGCTCCCCATACATGAACGGTTTACGTACGTACGTAAACGTATAGCTTTGTGCTCGCGCAAACTGCGAAATGTTAATGCTAACTGCATTTAAACTATATTTTATTGATATAAGATTGGACCACCTCTGCGGCAAAATCATAAAAGAGGTTTTTAGCGTGTAAAGTATGCCGGCGTACACAAAAAGTTGTAGGAACACCACGTTACCGGACGATGGTGTCGACATCTTGTGATGCTTCGTGCAACCACAGTCATGGACACGTCTGTTGCCTGGTGTTTTTCAGGGAAAAAATGATTAAAAACGAAACTCATTCGTAATTATGCCGCTGCAAGGCATTTACACCAAAAGTAGAATGCACGATGTTAATGCGATAACAATTTTGTGCTTGCCTGGTTCATCTTGACCCCGCTAAATGGCACCACCAATCCAGCCTGTCAGGGGCTTTAGGCCTCTCACGTTTACGGCTTCGCTATTCTAGATTCCTGGATCACTCTAGCTTCGGTAATCGGGGCTGAAACAAGGTGATCGCAATGGACGCTCACACTTCGGCTAATTTTGACTCGGTGACAGGAGTCTCCGCAATGCGGATATCGCGTGCAGCCGTAAACGAAGATGTAAGGTAGGACCGTAAACGTAAAGCTTATCCGGCGTGTAGTCCACGTTCCGTGAAAGTCTACGTTCCGTAAAGGCCCGCGCATGCGCAGATTCCTTCCGGTATCCGGTAACTCAGTAACGTAAAGAAGCATTCGTAAAAGCTCAATGTCCCTAATGTTGCTTTAAATTCGAAGCATTTCTAAGCGAACTTCAGCGACTTTGAGCGTATCTATCTATCTATCTATCTATCTATCTATCTATCTATCTATCTATCTATCTATCTATCTATCTATCTATCTATCTATCTATCTATCTAGCCGCCTACGATTTCGTGCTTTCCTGGCCGTATCGTTAACGGGATTTACACCAAAATTGGTATGACATAGAATGAATGTATGACGAGCAGGAACAACTGGTCATATCATGAAAATCCACGAATAACGTGTCATGAACGGTATGATTTACACACCATGGCCATAGTGCTATTGCAGCTGTTTCCTTCACTTGATATATTCAAAAAATTCGGCAGATCCCACGTACCTTGGGAATCGATGTTATGCGAAGCATGCGGAGGGAAGGTGACTGTGTTCTAATTTTTATTTTATTGCAATAGCAATTATATGGACACTCTCGGCTGGTTCTCGCCGTCGGCGTCGGTGTTGGCGTCTCCATTGCCGCCGCCGTCATGCCCCGTATATGTATATGTATTTATATATTTATAAAAGCCACAAAGAAAAAATTCAGAAAAATGTTTCCGACGCGCGGCATCGAACGAAGGACCTCTCGCTCTGCAGCGCGCGGCGCTAACCGCTGATCCACGTAAGCGCACTTCCTTCAACGTTCAAACGGCGAGCTATTTATATGCAGCGGGTTTCCAGCGTGTTTTCAGCATTACCGGCGAGATGGCGCATAGGGCGCGCTCCGCGGGGCTTTAGGTCGGCCCCCCCACTCGTCGCGATGCGCGCTCTCAGGCGCTCCTCTCCGAGCGCGAACTTTGCTCGGTGGGGGGGGCATGGGGGGGTAGACGCCTGTGCGCGCGCGCTTATCTCGCGGTCGGGAGAATAGTACGCCTTAGCCTTTCGCCGGAACGATTGCGTTGTAGTCACCGAGCGCACGAAGGTCACTTCGCTCGCGGCAGTTTGCGAAAAGAACACGCTTTTCAAACACAGCGAAGTAAGAACTGTGACACTTCTTAGTTCGCGGTCGTCTGTACCTGTGAATACGTTTCGTGCGTAGTTCTTGTTTGAGCAGCGCGTTAAGTGTCGAGCTGTGAATGTTGTTAGTTCGCTCTCGTCCTGTGCGTGTTGTTTTCGTGCGTCATGTGTGAGTGAGCAGCGCGCTGCACGTTTCAACCTGCTTGACATTGCAATTTGTTGCTATCGCATTCATTGCTTCGCCTTGTGGCGAAACTGACTTTTTATTGAACGAAAAGTTACGAAATGACGCTAAAGACATGTGCACATGTTTTACGGATAGACATATGTTGAACAGTTGCATATGTTTTATATAACCAGTTGTTTACAGCTGCGTATCGATGTCAACCGCAACAGGGGTATTAGCAACACCGGAAGCGATTAGCTGATATGTAGCGCTTGTGGCTCGCGAGGATGCTAGCCCTGGACACTCCTACATAAATCAACCTCAATGGATGGAGCTTAACTACAATTGACGTTAACCCGACGTGACGGCTGTATTACAGGAGTACATATGTAGTCTATATAAAATTGGATAGCCAGCACTGCAACCACAATTGACGTTTGACGAACATTAGCGTCTATTTGAAAAGATGTTCCCAGACCTGGCGTGGCTCTGTGCTAGAATACTTAATTGCCACGCAGAATGCTGGGGTGCGATTCCAGCTGGGACCCTGACATTTATTTTTTGCATTCGGCGGGTCAACGCTGCCGATATCAGCTTTTTGTTAACGCTGTCGCGTTAAAATTACCGATGTCCGTTCTCGCCGTTCCTGGGTAGATATAAACTGTCAATCAGCTGTGGTACATACCCGCACACCTATGGCCCATACCCGCCCGTTGTATACGGGTATGTGCCACACGTGTCTGGCGGAAAGGGTTTGACGACGTACGCGGCGGGATTGTCCCATTATTCATGTCATGACCAGCGAGTCAAAATCGTCAAACCATCTTACCTTCCCATACAAATTTTGGTTCACCCCAAGTTCAGGGAGGGATCACGAGAGCACCCAGACGTAGCCGGCTAGATAGATAATTATGTAGATAGACACGCTAAAAGTGCCTGCAATACGCAAAGAAATTCTTCGCATTTAAGGTTGGTATGATGAGATATTTCTGCATGAACATAAAGGAAAGGTGGTATTATGCAAATCATGACCTGCATGTCATGTGCAACATGATTTACATGCCACGCTCATAGTGCGCAGACGGCCGTTTTCGCCAGCTTGATATACACCAAATTTTGTATTGCGTGACGTGACTGTATGACGCGTGACGTGACTGTATGACGAACATAAGTAGCAGGTGATAATATGGAAATCATGACATGTCATGTCCAATATGACTTGCATGCCACGCTCATGGCACGCTCGCGGCCGTTTCACTAGCTTGATATTCACCAAATTTGGTATTGCGTGGCGTGACTATATGACGAACATAAACGGCAAGTGGTAATATAGAACTTATGACATGTCATGTGCAACATGACTACTTGCATGCCATGCTCATGGCGCGCTCGCTGCCGTTTTGCTAGCTTGATATACACCAAATTTGGTATTGCGTGGCATGACTGTTTGAAAAACATATATGACTAGTGGTAATTTAAAAAATGCCCCCACCTCCCCGAAGGGAATCGTGAGGAAATGCGAATGCATTTCTTGAGCCGACACCGACTTCTGCCATCGCCTTGAGAGGCGCCCAGCCAGCGAACGGTCGAGAGTGAGGCGCGAGCGGACGGGAGAGTGGGGCGCAGGGAGGAGAGAGAGTGAACGGCGAGAGAAGGAGCGGTGAAGCACTGCACCTACCCTCTCCTACACTCTCTCGCACCACATGCTCTGGTTGCTAGGGGCGAGGATAAGCGCGCGCGCCCACTGCTGTTGCTATGGGAGAGGGAGTGAGAGCGGAGAGATAACACCTGCCGGCGCGCGGACAATGCCGGATGCCTGACATAGCCCGACTAAGAAATGCATTCGCATTTAAAATCATGACATGTCATGTGCAACATGACTTGCATGCCACGCTCAATACACGCTCGCGGCCGTTTCGCTAACTTCATACACACTAAGTTTGGTATTGCGTGACGTGGTTGTATGACGAACATAAATGACAAGTTGTAATATAGAAATCGTGGCATGCATTTCATCTACAACGCAATTTAGATGCCACGCTCATGGTGAACTTGAGTCGAGTTCGCTAGCTTTATATACACCAAAATGGGTTTTGCGTGACGTGACTGTATACGAACATAAATGCAAGTCCGAACATGTAAATCATGACATGCATTTTATGTACAGCATGATTTGCTCATTGCTGGCTGCTTCGCATTACATCGATTCCCACACTGCTTGGGATCTGCCGGTTTTTTACAGCTGCCACTAAGTTACGTAAGATATGTGCCACTGTGCAGAGAAAGCATTAGCGAGTAAAAGACAAGAAGCGGACAGACATTCGTTTCCTAAAACACACCAACAAATTCCCTCACTGCCGTACATATGTGGTGTTCCTGTAAGCTGTGGCCGCTTCCCGACGGGCCGCTTTGTTAACGAAAGATTAGGGAAAGATAAGAGATCGCTGACCACAGGCACACCGTCTAATCTACCTTTACATTGTCGAGAGTGTAGCGCACGCCAAATTTCATTGAATGCGCAGTTTGGTACAGTCGAAGGAATCATAGGCGTGCGCAGGGTTACCGTTCAGGGGGGGAGAAGGTTCGTCGCAGCGCCCCCCCTTCCCCATTAAGTCAATGTATGGGGAAGACTTTGCGCCCCCCCCCCCTCTTAGGTTATTGGGTGACTAGGGGGGGCGGCCGCCCCTCTGCCCCCCCTCGTGCGCACGCCTATGGAAGGAATGAAGAAACACGTCTAGTGATTGAGGCATGGCATATCGATAATAGTTAGTGGTAGCGCATGCGTGAGTAAACCGGCGATTAACTTGCATAAACAAGAAATCAAACGCCTTAAGAGTTTTCTATCACGTAGACCCCAACGCGTGCCGGATTGATAGGTTCGCCTATTATCTGGGCATGCGTAGATAAGTTTTCCTGCAATTAAATTGATAGCTGGGCCAGTTGGTATGAATTCATATTTAAAAGCGTTCCTTTGTACCTTCTTTCTGTGTGTCCCCGTCTTTTGCGCTCTGCACAAAAATTTTTTAACATGAAAGTTTTCGTGCCTTCTTTTTCTTCTGCCGTTGTGCGCCTTTGCTAGTCAGCGTTTGTGGTTTCTTGACTTCTTTCTAGTGGCCTTGTCTGCTCACCCAGTCTTCTAGAATGGATGAGAGCTAATCTGTGCCCTCGTATTCCATAATAGCGTAACTTTTCCACTATAATGTTGTGATCAGCTAAATCAAAAGCTTTAGAAATGTTCACTAGAAAAGTCTACGGAAATACCAACCACTACTCTCTGGTTTTCAAAAATTCTTCACACATATTATTTCTGCTCTATTCGTACTAACTCGACTGATTTCCTCTTACGCGAACTAAACTTTGTGTGGCATTAACAGGTTACGTTTTTTCATAAACGCTGCTACCCTGGAGCGTACAACTTTTCAAACACCTTTGAAAAGAAAAATAGAGCAGATAGCCGCCACTCATTTCCCAAATCATTTGAATATCCCTTCTTGAATAGAACGGTAACTTTTGGTGATTGCATTTTCGCTGAAAAATTACTGACTTCAAGCATACATTAACATAACGAGTGAGTACTGGAGCAATAATTTCTACTGCATGTTTAATTTGGCACGCCTGAGAATAATGAATGTCGCATCTACTTCCATTCTTTAACCTTTTGATTACTGACACTATAAAATATATTGCGAATTAATTTCGCCAATTTACTAAGCCGTAAGGGGAATTTTCGTCACTGTATACTCCCTGCACGCGCAGTCTTTTTTATGTCTGTCTTAAATATCATCTTGAATATAAACTCAGGGGGGAATGTAAATGTTAGGAATGGCGTAGACACTTGAAAAACAGGCAGTTTCGCCGCAAGGGCGAAGCAAATGAATGCGACAGCAACAACTTGGGATTCCACACGAAGAACGCGAAGCAGGTCGAAATTTGGAGCGCGCTGCTCAAGCGCAAAGGACGCACGAAAAGAACAAACACAAGACGAGCGCAAACTAACAACGTTCACAGCTCGACACTTAACACTCTGCTCAAACACAAAGGGCGCACGAAACATGCGCGCAGGTATACACAGGACGAGTGCGAACTAACAAGTGTCACAGTTGTTACTTGACTGTGTTTAAACAGCGCGCTTCTTTCGCGAACGGGGCCTCTGAAGCAAGCGAAGTGACCATTGTGCGCTCTGTAACCTAAACGAAATCTTTCCCGCGAAAGCACACGAAGTAAAACCGCCCCCATACCCCATCCCAAGATTAGCGCGCACGCACGGGCACAGGCGACTATGCCGCGAGGGCAAAGGGCAGGTTGAGGAGCCAATGCATCGCAGTGAGTGGCGTCCAGCACGCACTTCGCGCCATCTCGCTGGTTCGCTGGTAAGGCAGAGAACACGCTGATATTCCCCCGAGATCGGCGTACCTCCAGCTCTGAATAGTGTATATAAATAGCTCGTCGTTAGCATGCTGAATGCCGTGCGCTTCTGTGGCCTAGCGGTTAGCGCCGCGCGCTGCGGAGCGAGAGGTTACCCGTTCGATTCCGCGCGTCGAAAAATATTTTTCTGAATTATTTTTCTTCGTGGCTTTTATATTTATACGTATACGGAGCATGACGGCGACGCTGACGCCAACGCCGACTGCAAAAAACAGCCGAGAGTGTCCTTATCTTATGTATTGCAATAAAAGTAAGAATAAAGCAGAGACCTTAATTTAGCAGCACGGTACAAAAGACGTAATGCTGTAAACTGAGGCGAAAGAACTACAGAGAGACCTGCAGGTAATGCGTGGTATGCAAAAGAACGACAGCTAAGAAAGCAGTCGTGCTAGTAATCAAATTATTATTGAAAATAGCCCTTGAAGAAAGGTGGGAGGAAGCACAAATATATACGGGTTCTCAAACTGGGTTCCGCGGAAACCATGTGTTCCGTCAAGGACATCTTAGGGTTGCACGAGCGGCTAGAACGAGTACAATCTGCTCGCATTTCACCCCCATTGGCAACCAATTTATTTAACTAGACAAGCAAATTTGCAATGAATTTCGCACTTAACAAAGCCATCGCACGTCCACCGCGGTGGAGGAGTGGATACTGTACTCGGCTGCTGACCCGAAGGTCGCGGGTTCGATTCCGGCCGCGGCGGTTGCATTTCGATGGAGGCGAAACGGTTGAAGCCCGTGTCGATGTGAGTGCAAGTAAAAGAACACCAGATGGTCAAGATTTGCGGAGCTGTATTATGTTGGATTATAATTGCACGGAACATCTAGGTAGTTAGTCGACGGAACTGTTCAAAACGCAGAGATGTTAATCATGAATTTATTAGGCAATAATTCGATACTATAAGCGAATGACATCTTCTCATTTTTCTCAACGTTAATTTTCATCTGCCAGGTACCGCGCGATTCTCTAAGCGTATCCGATTGCCGTGTTAAAGTGTCATTCCGGGGGGCTATTTCTGCATAAATTCCGCATTAATCTCCAAAAGGACGTACATAAAAGTGAATTTTGGTCGATATATACGTTATGTAGAAAAAAAATAACAGTGGTCCCAAAACTGATTCCTGTGGCACACCCGACTTAACTGGAGTGTTGGTAACTGCAGTAATCGCGTTGTTATATTTTTACCTCTGTTTATAATCACCTTCATATGTAGTATACAAAATAAAGTACTAATGAAACGAACGAAAAATCATGTACTGCGAATACACTACCACTCCTTTTTATGTAGCAAATGCTGTTGGTTTTTATTACCCCATAGCAAAGTAATGCAATCTTGGCACTAAATTTGGAAAAAAAGTTTTCTCCATTAAAGCGAAAATGAATCCGATTAAACTTTTTGTGAACAAAGTTGCTATGATCCTCAGGCGCATGCATTTTTCAGCTCGTTATTTCTTGGAACACCTTAGGGTGCTACAGACGTCTCAACATAAGCCAAAGTGGCGTTTTGGTAAAGTTCAGGATTTTATTTTAGCGCCTATGCGCCGCACAAAGCAAAGCAAAAATATTAGGAAATAGTAGGCTTTATGGAGAGTTAGATAAAGAAATTGATGCATTTTATGCATGATTGTATTTTGTAGGAAAAATCCCGAAAACGCTACAAGTAACTCAAATTTTGCCTGGGCGCTAAGGAGTGAAAAAAGAAAGCTACCATAAGGAACTGTTCTATAATAAAAGCACGATGCACGAAAAACACAAAAGAGTAAGTGTTGAAAGAATGCGCGAAACGGTCGATTTATAGGAAATTTTCTTTTCGTACCTGGTTTTCCACCGTTTCCTGAATTTCAAGTGGCCTTCACGTGCGCAAAAAAATTTTTACCGCTCAAAATATTTTGATAAAATACTCTACTACTAATCCCTAAGCATGTGTAATTTTTTCTCAGGCATTTTTTTATAGAAAGTGATTTTTGGCGAGCGCCCCGGTTGGGACAGTTGGCGTGGAATGACCCTAATTCAACTTAATATTTACACAGAGGGTCCTAATTAGACTGCTGCGAACTCGAAGCGCCAAAAGATGGATTTCAAAGATCATCTATCTCCGTCCTAAAGGAAGAAGTAAATGGATTAAGTGGTGTTGCATGTCACTCCTCACAACACCACTCCCAAATGCGTCGCTCAATAGCAGTGGCACTATTACAGCAGGCTTTCAAACCACGCATTCAGTACCACCCTTTTGTTAGCTGCTGGTCTCCTACTGTCGGCGCCGGACAGGCGCTTGGCGCCGACGCTCCAAAGAAAACGGCTTTGGCGCCGTCAAAGTCGATGAGCCAAAGCAGTGCGCCGAGTCAGCACCTAGTCCCTCGAGGTCCATTAGGCTGACAAATCATCGTCTCATGCGCGACCGCAGAGGTCGCTCCTGCCTACCGCAGGCGCCATCGACTTCTGACGGCTGCCTCTTACACGGTCCGTGCGACGAGACAACCCCTTTCATTATTTTTGCCTCTAGAAGAGTCGCCGCCACATGTAGCCCTGAGATGAATGGCCACGTCTCTTCCTCTTTGGTTTCGATGGCGACACACGTGACTAAACGAGCTACGCTTTAATAGCCCCATTTTCTTTACTCCTGGTTTCTTTTTCTCACGTTTAGTCCAGCAGCCGATTGGCTTCGCCGTCATTAGGAGGATGTACGGCTTCGTTCAGTGAATCTATCGGCTCCATTTGGGTCCTTGCGGCAACAACAGGTGACCTATACGAAGAGACAAGGTGATAGGGTGTCAGTTTATGCACATAAAGCACATGTATTTCTTGTAGCGCTATATCAGCATGAGAATGAGAACACGCAAGACGGTCCCAGAATGGAAGTGTGAGCTAAGATTTTAGTAAAACCATTCTCTTTGGCGTCTCCAACGATGTCTCATTTTGACTGTGTACTTCCGCCGTCATTTACGACAATTTGTGAACGCTAAAATACTCATCCTATTATTTGTGCAACATGCTAGTGCCCTTGTCACCTTTAAAACGTTAATTAAAACTTGTGCTTTCAAAGAGCCTACAAGTCACGTTAAGTCATTTCGTAATGCTATAGGCATTCCATTACCGGTGCACTTTATTTCTCGCCCTGGGTGTCACATCAACAGTCACCATAAAAGTGCTTTTACTTGCCCCACATCTTATGGCACTTCATACTCGGAACAGGATGAGAAGCCAGCGGTTAAATGTAGAATAGGAGATAAAACCGCAATGAAAATGTAATATGGAGTAGGTTATTTTGCAACAGAGTAACTTTTAAAAACGTAATAATTACGTCTATGTGTAAACCCTTGTCGTTACCAGCTACATAAGGTGTTCTTATATTAACGTTGTTTTCGCCGAGTCTCTATTGAGCGTTCGGCGTATTACATTTATGATTATAAAGCCGAAAAGCGCATAGGTTCCCTCAGTCAAGAAATTTTCGAGATTTGGCGAGACCTGATCATACGTAGCGAGATTATCATCACGAATGATACACAACAGTAAGTAATAAAGTCGGTCAAAAGTCCCGTGATACACAACTGAATGTATTGCTGTAAAGCGTGTGCTTGTCGTGTCTCTCTGGTGCGCATTTGTGAGGTACGGGCCATGGTATTCCACCGCTGCTACCACTGTTGCGAACCTGCTAAGTCACAAGGGTAGCGTGTCGTAGAGAACCGCAAGGCTGACGAGCCAACGTTGCTGAAGTCGGGCCTTCGCTCAGAAGCTGAATACGGAGGCAAACGTTTTTCAAAACGATAAGCAATTTATAGCAAGTAAAACAGTATCGCTGAACGTATCCTGCCAGCTCGACTGCCTCTATCAATGGGCCGACACGGCCTTACAGAACATTTTATCAGTTGTCTCGCGTCCCCTCCACGGCGGTTGTGACGTGGCCCACATCGTCCTCTGAGATTTAGTAAGTCCTCCTACTTAGGCGGGGCGTTGACCGTTCGTCGTAATGCCAGCACGGCACAGCACGGCACTGTCGATGACAGGTCAGTTCCCACGTAACTGAAGACTGAGGAAGTCCAACTACGTAAGCGGTGCGTCGACCACTCGACAAAGACCGGCATGGCACGGGCGAAGAGGGACGTGGTCCCACGGCACCGCAGCTTAATTGCGTCGGTGGGCCGACAAAGGTTCACCGAATTTCTGGCGACTGACCGATCTTCCCGAGGGAAGGGCTGCACGAGGGCAGGAGCTGCACCACAACAGTATGTATGCCGTCGGCATAACACTTGTTTTTTCTCGTGAATAGATTTTTTTCTACGCGTCACGTGTGAACCAAGGACTGTCTGATTTGGAGGAGGCAGTTAGTTTTGGTGCGCAACAATCACATATCAGCAGTTTCTATAGAAAGACCAGTTGTGATTAATTGATCGGGCAGGGAAATCATGTAGGAAAGCCGCAATAAAGTGTGTAAACATGCGGTTCTTATGGCGGTAACTGCGCAGGCATAGTCGAGAATTGTTATGTTTTTTTTTATTGCGATAGCAATTATATGGACACTCTCGGCTGGTATTCGCCGTCGGCGTCGCCGCCGCCGTCATGCCTCGTATATGTATATGCATCTTTATATATTTATAAAAGTCCACAAAGAAAAACACAATTCAGAAAAATGCTTCCGACGGGCAGCATCGAACGAGGGACCTCTTGTTCTGCAGCGCGCGGCGCTAACCACTGAGCCGCGAAAGCGCACGTCCTTGAACGTTCAAACGGCGAGCTATTTATATACAGCGAGTTTTCAGCATTACCAGCGAGATGGCGCAAAGGCCGCGCTCGGCGGAAATTAGCTCGGTCGCGACGTCCGCGCGCATGCACTCATCTCCCTCACGCTGTCTCGCGCACTTTGCTCCGTGGGGGGGTAGACGCCCTTGCGTGCGCTTATCTCTCGGGGGAGGGGGGGGGGGAGAATTGCGCGTTCGCCGGAACGATTGCGTTGTAGTCTCCGAGCGCACGAAGGTCACTTCGCTCGCGGCAGTCCCCCCCGTTTGCGAAAAGAACACGCTTTCCAAACACAGCGAAGTAACAATTGTGACACTTGTTAGTTCGCGCTCGTTTGTACCTGTGAATACGTTTCGTGCGTCGTTTTTGTTTGAGCAGCGCGTTAAGTGTCGAGCTGTGAGCGTTGTTAGTTCTCTCTCGTCCTGTGCGTGTTGGTTTCGTGCGTCATGTGTGCGTGAGCAGCGCGCTGCACGTTTCAACCTGCTTGCCATTCGTCGCTTGACATTCCAATTTGTTGCTATCGCATTCATTGCTTCGCCTTGTGGCGAAACTCTGACTTTTTTTTAGTATTCTTTTTGCGTGGCACACCCAGGTAGCAGTGAACAGCGCGGAGCGCTGACGTAAATAACGTGAAAATCCTGTCGCGTACGTCGTCAAACCCTTATCCTGCAGACACGTTTGGCACATACCCGTATACCACGAGCCGCGGTATGTGGGTATGCGCCACATGTGTTTGACAATTTAGATATACCCAGGAACGGTGAGGACAGAAATTAATAATTCAAATGCGAGAGCGTCAAGCAAAACTGGCGTCGGCAGCGTTGACCCGAATGCAAATAATGCAAATAATAAATATCAGGGTCCCAGCAGGAATCGAACCCCAGCAATCTGCGTGGCAATCAAGTATTCTACCACAGAGCCACGTGAGGTCTCGGAGCTGCTTTGGAAAAAGACCCTACCCTGTATGCAGGTGCATAGGTCGGCGAACTCACTCATGAGTCGACTCACTCGGACTCACTCAGACTCAGATTGAGCCGTGATTCTAAGTCTGAGTGATTCCGGATGAATAATATTTTGGTGAGATTGTGTCCGAGTGAGTCCGGTTGAAGAAAATTTTGGTGACTGTGAGTCCGAGTGAGTTCGGCTCAAGAAAATTTTGGTGAGTCTGAGTCCGAGTGAGTCCAAAGCGCAAGATGTATTTTTCTTGAGTGAATCTGAGTGAGTTTCACTTTTTTTCGCCGACCTATGGTCATATCTACTTATCTTCAACATTAATATCAGCCTTGCCTGTATTACGTGTACACTCACATCTACTCACACGTATTCCAAATGCTGTGTCTTTCATACATCATTTCAATATTTCTTGATCAGAGACGTGAATTACGTAGGGGAGTGCCTTGACCTCCCTCGCTTGTCAACTCTTCCAATGTAGTTCTGATAAATATATCTTATGTTGTTATCTCTTTCATGAAAAAGGAACTTACTGGTTTATTAGTACTCATAACTCGTATTCGAAGGTACTATATCAAAAGAAGCCAAGAAGAGCACCGATTACATGAGATATTGGTGTTACAGAGCATTAACACCATGATCCAGAAAGATCATTCTAGGCTAATGGACTCATGAGTCGACTCACTCGGACTCACTCAGACTCAGATCGAGCCTGTGAGTCTGAGCCTGAGTGAGTCCGGATGAGTAATGTTTTGGTGAGTTTGAGTCCGAGTAAGTCCGGTTGAAGAAAATTTTCGTGAGTGTGAGTCCTAGTGCGCCCTACGCGCAAAATGTATTGTATGAGTGAGTCTGAGTCAGCTCCACAAGTTTTGCCGACCTATGTGCAGGCGTAATGTTGGTGAAACGTCAATTTTTGTTGCGGTGCGGGTTATCTAATTCTATAAACATTACATATGTACTCCTATGAGGCAGCCGTCACGTCGGGTTAACGTCAATTGTATACTTAAGCGCCATTTCGTCCACGAAGCACTATCCAGGGCAACCATCCTCGCAAGCACAAGTGCTACATATCAGCTTGCCCCTTCTGGTGTTGGTAACACCCATGTTTCTGTTGGTATCGTTACGCAACTGTAAACAGCTGGTTATATGAAACATATGCGACTCTTCGACATGTACAAAATTTGTACATGTCTTTAACGTCATTTCGTAACGTTTCACTCAATAAAAAAATTACAACCCAGTCATCTTGCCTCCGCATGCTTTGCATAACGTCAATTTCCATGGTACTTGGGATCTGTAAAATTTTTTTATAGTCTTACTCTCTACAAATGAATGAATTGGACAACATTCCGAGAAACATGGCATGTTTTTGATATCACAAATAATTACGCATAACTTCATCCAGACCAATGAAAAGTTTGGGGGCTTGGGTTTTATTTATGAAGTAAAAGGAAGTGAAAAAGACAGTGATGCAGGATAGGAGTCAACGGAACGACGCCCCTCAACGCCATATTTTAATCCTGTAAGGTTCTCCTGTTCACTCCTTTTAGCGCCAAGTGTTCAGTCGCAGTTAGTGTCGTGATATTTTTTTCGGAGCGGAACATAGTCCAAAATAAGATAGCTGTGGTCGGAAAACATATAAATTGTAAAAATTGTAGGCCACTTTGTAAATTCCAAAGTGCGTTCGGCGAACGCATGTGCCCATTGAGACGGGGTCGGTCAGAATTGAACGCGATGCGCGCGTCTGCCCTTCTTACATGATTGAACATTCTGGGCGCTGCGCCGCTACGCAAGCAAAGCGCGAGCGCTGTTCCTATTTTCTCGCGCTTTGCGCATCGTATTTTCTCGCGCTTTGCGCATCGAGCAAATGCCATCCGCCTTCCAGCGCTTAAATTGACGGACCCTTTGCAAATTCCAAAGTGCGTTCCGCGAACGCCTGTGTCCAATGAGACGGCGTCGGTCAGAATGATTCCAAACGCAGGGCACAGCGACGCTACGCAAGCAAAGCGCGAGCGCTGTAGAGTCCGACGCGACCGGCGTCCGTTTGCGCACCCCGGCGGCCACCTGGCTCCGTGCCAGGGCTCGGACGGACGAACGGCACGGACAGATGGGCGGTCCGACGGATGAACAGACGGATGGAAGAACGGATGGACGGACACGGACGGACGGACGCCGGACGGACGTGAGCATGAGACATTAAAGGCTTTCGCCTTAAAATTGACCCGTGCAGTTGCTGCTTCCTGGCGCCAGCTCCAAACAATAAGTTCCCCCCAACCTTGCCCTCGGCAATAAAACTTCGGTTGGGCCTATACTCCATCTTACAACTACCTTGCAGCAGTGTCGAAGCTACGAGGAGTACACAGGCAGTGTCCTTGCGCAGCACATAATATAGTTCTGGGCTTAACTCTCAATATCAACGAGGTGCAAGGGCTTTACCTGTGCTTCTCGCATGACGCGTTACAGCGATACGTGCCACGTTAGGCCCCTTCACGCATGCACTTAGAAATTTCTGAAATAATGGAGAGATTACCGGCTGGTAACCGTAATAACCACCCCAACCGCGATGACATACAGCAACATGGCAGCCCCCCCCTACACCCCAGACCACCCGCTTCCATCCGAATTCGTGCTTTTTACTGGCTCTCTGCCCCGGACAGCAAGAAATAAGTGGCACAATCTGGCATCGCTTAGTCTAATCTAACGCTGAGGGCAAGTAATCAGGTATCTTCGTTTCGGTATTATTTATATCGCTCGTTTGTTTTGATGCTGCTAGGACTACCGAGGCGAAGTCAAGCCGTAAATGTGGTTTGATGTTAAGTTAGCAGATGTCGTCCCAATATTAGCGTCGGTGATGCGTTGACGATGCGAAACACCCTGAATGTCTATATTGTTTTCTGTGCCAATAATTTGCTGTTCCACCCAATAATGGTACGCGATTGCTGCTGAACGTGCGTCGACCGCGCTATCAAAAAAGAATCTGTGAAAACGCCACTATGAACGCTGATATAAAAAGAACCGCGTTTTTCACAAACGCCAGCGAACACGCCCTGTACCATGGCCTCCGAGATGGCGGGCGCGCGGCGGGTTTCTCCCGGCCGTCCCAATCGCCGCGCTCCCCAGCAAAAAAACGTACATCGCGTCGCGCGCCCGGCTACCGCGAGATGACGCACTCACTTGGGATTCCGGTGGCAGCGGAGACCGCGGCAGAAAGCAGAGCGCGCGGGATTACAGCGTGCGCATGTTTTCTTTTTTTTTTTTTTTGCGTACGAGCAAGCATTGCCGCCAGGATCTTCTGGATGCACTGAAGGCAAGTATTTTTTTTTCTTTTTCTCTTACTGCATTTATTTTGGTCCAATTTACGGTGAAAAGCACGGCAACTACTGAATTTTCCTGATATAAATTATTGTAAGGAGGTATCAATTCGTCTGTGGTAGTGTTACTTTTTTTCTTCATTATGGTCCGTTTTGTCTCGGCGCGAAATACCTTGATTTGAGAAATATACAGGGGCGTTCTAGCATTCTTCCTTTCTGGAGACGTGTATGGGTGAAAACTGGGCTAATTTTCGTCGTTGAATCATATTGCCCTCCTATCGTGACACATCGCTTTACTATTTGATCGCGTACGGATATTTATGAGTTGGTAAATCGAAGCACGGTTAACGCTCTAGATAACTGAGCGCCCTGGTGATGTCACTGAAGTAAGATGATAAGTAATTTTGCCGGAATATTGTTGAAGGCTTCGATTAGCCGACCTACATTTACTCCACACGTCGTTCACAGTGAAAGTGCCTGAGTTGTCATCGCCTCCTTTTTCGTCATCCGGATTTTGCTTACGTTTTGGTAACACCATGGTAATATCAGTATCCGTGTTCATTTACTGTGCTCTCGACTGCATCCAAATCAATCGATCGATCATAAATGAACGAAACGCCTGTAACCAGTCCGTGGTCGTCGCAGAACCGGCGACTTTCAGTCTAGATCACGGTCTAGACGTGTGGCGACCGCCTGCTACCTCCTCCCTGTCTCCTGCGGCGCGACGGGAGGTAGTTGGAAAGGGAAACTGGGGAAGCCTCGTGGGCGAGGGCGAAGCATTGTGCGCTATGCGAGCGCGGCAGACTTGATGGCGCCGGCGACATCGCGAGGAGAGAGCATGACGATTGCTGATGCCGAGTTTGGTCGGCTTTTAATTACGAAGGCCCGTTTAATTACGAAGAACGAGTTTAATTTACGAAGGCCCGGCAACGACTGATCGGTCTTTAGCGGCAGGGCGAGCGCGAGCCCCGGGCGTCATCAAGCCCAGCCTCGAAAAAACGTACTATACAACCCGTAATTTTCGAAGTATAGTAAGTTTCTAGCACATGCGGATCTCTTGCAGAGGCATCGCTTTTCTAAGTGCTCTATAAAGGCGGCGCAAATCTACAGCAAAAAAAAAAAAAAAAAAGCCCATTTGAGAATCGATAGGCCCCGGCATTTACTTGGCCACTCGTACACCTTGACCAGACATTTCCAAATCAGCGCGAGGTTAGTAAAAGCGCAAAATCATTGTTTTCCTCGCCACATGCAAGCTGCGCCAACAGCATGGCAGCTGTTGCGGATGGATGTATGCTATGAGCGTCCCCTTTATAACGGGGCGGTGACATGTCTGTCACCAGGCTCGAAGAAAAAAAATTGGGAAAAAAAACTTCCGTGTTTCATGTTGGCCCAATGCCTTATCTACATTGATTAAATCTATGTTATTATACCAAAAAATATATATATAAAGTCACGGTCCATCTCTCTGTCTCTTAAGGCAGAATGACCTTATTTTTCCCCATTATTTATTTTTGTACTTTATCTCTACTCTTCTGCCACCAATACTCTAACCGTCTCTTATTTCTATCGCGGACGTGTTCAGCTTTCCATTGTTGTCCCTAAAACCCAAGGCTTCATGTAGACTCGTGCCCACACGTATACCTGGGTGAATATCGCCACATTCAATCAGTACATGTTCCATCGTTTCCTTAGTTCCCCCCACAGCATGTACATTGTTCTTCTTCGTTACTGAATCTCGCTTTATAACTACGCGTTCTAAGGCAGCCCGACCTTGCTTCAAACAGTAAAGCGCTTCCCAAGTAAGTGCGCCGCGGTGCGGAGAAAAGAGCGGGCCACGCCCACATCGGGAAATACGCTCTCTCCGTGCGATTGGGACGGCCGGAGAAAAACCCGCCGCGCGCCGGCCATCTCGGAGGCCATGCCTGTGCGAGTGTGTTTCTGAACATAAAGAAACGGCGAGGTGGCGTTCCCGAAGAGGTTTTTGCGTTTTGCATTAACTGGAGGGAGCAAGTATCGACAAGGTAGGCAAGCCGACGCCAAAGAGACGACGAGCAGACGATGCGACGCGGATGAACATGTCTTGAGGGGGGCTTTGGCTTTTCCTATTGGCTAAGAAGCCCGGCAGCTTCCACAGTGCTGCAAGGTACTTCTGAGATGGAGTATAGTTGGTACATAGCATTTAAGAACATTAGCTACAAATAACTGCGCGAAAAAAACTGGCACAAGGAAGAGACACGCACAAGCGCAGACTAGCAACTGAAAGTTTATTCAAGGAAACACACATATAAAGAACAAGAAAGAAAGAAAACCACGTGAACGATTAGAGGTTGGCAGCTAGGTAATCAATCTCTAGTTTGTGCAATGTAACCGATGGCCTAGCAACGCACATATCACCATACTTGTGGATGAAAAACGCCTCGGCAACTTCTCGTGCTGTCCTATCTCTATGCCGGGTTAACACCTTTGTTTGATGCAATAACGGGTGACATTTGCAATCTTTACAGTGCAAGCACAAATTCGACGAAGGCTGGGCTTTCAGTGATGCCCTGTGGTCCATTAAACGATTATTCAGACACCTCCCGGTTTGGCCGATATAACACTTTCCGCAAGACAAGGGAATAAGGTACACAACGCCCTTTCCACATTCCACCATCCCATCCCGGTGCTTAACTTCACAGTCACTCCACTTTTTTTCCTTTACCTTCAACTATCCTATCTACTATTGCGCAGACGCGACCCAACTTATTCCTTGAAGAAAAAAACCCCTTAACACCAAAACGACTTCCCACCTTTTTCATGCGGTGAGAGAACGCATGAAGATACGGAATGCAAGTAATGGGTGTATCTTTATCACTGGACACCCTGCTGCCAACGTCCTTTCCTTCCTGCTTCAGTTTTATTAATAACCTTTCACTAAGAGAGGCCAAATTTCCTTCCGGAAAGTTTGATAGCCTAAGCCTGTTCAGCTGATTATCAAAGGCCTCGGACATTTGATGTGGGCACGACTTGCGCAAAGCAGATTCTAAGCATGATGTGGCGATACCATTTTTCACCAGCTTGGAGTGATTAGAATGAAAATCGAGAATGGGCTTAACTGACCTTGGTGAATACACCCAACATGTGTGCTCCTGCCCTATCTTGATTCTCAAATCCAAAAACTGGATACAACCGTCCTTTGGGATCTCAAACGTAAATTTCAAACCCCTCCCCTTTTCTTTGAACATTTGGGATGGGATGGTGGAATGTGGAAAGGGCGTTGTGTACCTTATTCCCTTGTCTTGCGGAAAGTGTTATATCGGCCAAACCGGGAGGTGTCTGAATAATCGTTTAATGGACCACAGGGCATCACTGAAAGCCCAGCCTTCGTCGAATTTGTGCTTGCACTGTAAAGATTGCAAATGTCACCCGTTATTGCATCAAACAAAGGTGTTAACCCGGCATAGAGATAGGACAGCACGAGAAGTTGCCGAGGCGTTTTTCATCCACAAGTATGGTGATATGTGCGTTGCTAGGCCATCGGTTACATTGCACAAACTAGAGATTGATTACCTAGCTGCCAACCTCTAATCGTTCACGTGGTTTTCTTTTCTTTCTTGTTCTTTATATGTGTGTTTCCTTGAATAAACTTTCAGTTGCTAGTCTGCGCTTGTGCGTGTCTCTTCCTTGTGCCAGTTTTTTTCGCGCAGTTATTTGTAGTCATGGATTACCAACTCGCCCAGCGATCCATTCTTCAAAACATTAGCGCAGACAAGACGGATCACAAAGGAAGACAACACCGATGACAACACCGCAATTTATGCGAAGTGAGCTCATTAACGCTATCGCGTTAAAATAAAGTTTTCTACTACTACTACTTAACCCCTGCTATCGCTGTGCCCCGCGATTTCGAGAGACGATGATTCTGGGCAGAAGCAACAATGAACACGCGCGGATCGCCTTGGAAGCATACCACATAAAGAAAAAGGGAGCTGATTGTATTAGTGATACATCTATTTCTTCGTACCCTTCCGAATATGAATTTGTGCGTGCGCATCCTTCGTTAAAAATCTGTTTTTCCGTATGCAATACGTCTGGTTACGCATGCGCATGCAAGCGCTGTGGTTGTGGCATTTATATGCGTTGGTGATAGAAGAATAAAAGCAGTTGTTAGTAAGCGCCAGTGCTCGTCTCTTCTTCCTTTGTGGTCCGTCTTGTCTGCGCTAATGTTTTCCCCTTAATTGCCCTCGGCAGCACGTTTTACCTGCAAAGTATCCTGACCGCGATGTCCTTTCTGTGGCGGACAACGAAGCTTGTCCTAAACCATGTGGGGATGGCCCTAAGCGCCCGGCCTACATAAAATACCCAATCCCTCGCCCTTAATGCCGGAAGCCGCTTTTTCCAGCACAGCCCTGAGCGACCAGCAAAGACTGATCGAGAGGGCCAGCCGGAAAGCAGCAACAAATAGGGCCCTGGACTGAGGGCTCCAGTCTCTGGGACCCAACAAGCGTAACGAAAGAAAGTTTTAGAGGACGCTTGAGCTTCGCCTCAAGAGTGGAACGCGATAGCGTAATCGGGCGCCGTTTCTATTCGCATTCAGAATCGGTAGGCTTACTTCACTTCTCGGTGGACTCCTCAACGGCACCGCGAGGAAAGGAACGTCTCTACGCGTAACATTAGGCATTTTAGTCTACCCTACGATGCCTACTGCAAGTATAGTTGCGAAGTGCCCACTGCGCTATAGTTCTCTTGCGAATCAGCGAAGCACCCACGAAGTGTCCGTAAGGCAACACGCCAACCTACGTAGCTGCTCACTTTGTTGATGCTTTTGCTGATGATGATGATGTGACGTGGTTTACTGACGCGTAGACGTCACGAGTAGAGCGTCGAAGAGCGGCAGGCGTCAAGAAGCCTGAATCCGGGCAAGCGCGAGCTCGTGTCCCCTGCTGAGGCTTGCTTGCTTGCTCGTGTGTTTTGTCGTCGTCCTCTGTTCACCACATTCGCCCCCGGGAAAAAGCGGAGCCATCCTGGCGACTTAAGGCGTTGTCAATACAGTGGGGTCAAAATATGGTTTGATGCGGGACACGTGCACGATTTCGCGGCCGCGACGGCGCAAGTCGTCAGACTTATGTCTGACGGATTAGGGATGTCTGACGCAGTAAATATGTCTGAGCGCATTCTGATGGGTAGGCCTTTAAATCCCTAACTCGGTGCGCTTTTCAAATGTCTTGACGCCTGGCACGATTCTACGCTTCTGATACGCAACATCATGTTAAGGAGACTCCTCGCATTGAATGGCATTCGTATAGAGTTTTTTTTCTGCAGCAGTTCAAAGCAATGACGTGTCCTTGTTCACCACAAAAGGCCCGAATTTGATTTCCACTCGAATGTTTTTTTTAATTTTTTTTGCATCTATCTCGAACTTTCACTCAAAGACAACGTTGATTTTTCGTTCACAACAACGACACCGATGACAACAGCGCAATTTATGCGAAGTGAGCTCATTAACGCTATCGCGTTAAAATAAAGTTTTCTACTACTACCAATAC